>SJYW01007711.1:471045-504717 GCA_006410735.1 Raphicerus campestris
CATCCAAGTACTGCATTTTGGACTCTTTTGTTGACCATTTTGGCTACACCATTTCTTCTGATGGATTCCTGCCCACAGTAGTAGATATAATGGTCATCTGAGTTAAATTCACCCATCCCAGTCCATTTTAGTTCGCTGATTCCTAGAATGTCGACATTCATCCTTGCCATCTCTTGTTTGACCACTTCCAATTTGCCTTGATTCATGGACCTGACATTCCAGGTTCCTATGCAATATTGCTCTTACAGCATCTGACCTTGCTTCTATCACCAGTCACATCCACAGCTGGGTATTGTTTTGCTTTGGCTCCATCCCTTCATTATTTCTGGAGTTATTTCTCCACTGATCTCCAGTAGCATATTGGGCACCTAATGACCTGAGTGTTCCTCTTTTTGTATCCTATCATTTTGCCTTTTCATACTGTTCATGGGGTTCTCAAGGCAAGAATACTGAAGTGGCTTGCCATCATGACCCGCCCATCTTGAGTTGCCCCGAAGGTATGGCTCAGTTTCATTGAGTTAGACAAGGCTAGGGTCCTAGTGTGATTAGATTGACAGCTTTATCTCATTAAATTACTTAGCAATTCATTATTTTTATGGTTTCAACTCCTCCTTACATAACAAGCCATTATGATTTCTCTAAGCCCTGTTTTTACTAAAACATATTGTGTCCTTTTGTGGTAAATGCAGCAGAGTGAAGACTGAATTATTACAACTCAGACTTTTACTTAAAACTCCATCTCCTTGACAATGTATCATTCTTTACCAATAAAGACAATGAAAATAAATTCTAAAAGGTTTTAAAATCCCAGTCTTGGAAAGCCATTCTGCTAGAAATGGATAAGCCTTTCCCATGTCATCAGAATATTGTGCAAATATATGTCTATGCTTGTGTGTAATTTCTATAACTTGGCACATAAGAAACAATACAACTTTGTGCAAATGAATTTATTCATAATGATATCTTATATAATGTGCTTTCTATAGTACTGTTTTTTTCTCCATATCAATGTCACTATGAATTCTTGAAGCTCTGCTCTATTCTGAATGTTATTATGTTCTGAATATCACTGTTTGCTCCATTTTTCCCTGGTGAGAGAGGCAAGAGGTCTGAGAAGGAGTGTCCCCTTCCTGCTCTTGCTCTCAGCGCATGAAATTCTTGCCATTGTCAACTCAATCTGGTGCCCAGCCACTGTCATATTCACAGGCATTGTGGTGCACGATTTACGAGGTTTACATAAAGGTTATGTGGAATAAATCACTGGCCTTTATCTTTGCCTGGTACCCTCTTTGCATTATTTATGAGCAAAGAACAATGCATCATGCTGGACTCCATGTTAGGCTGCTATAATTCACCTCGTAAAACATCCTTTTCCTGGAGTTCTTGACAATAGAGTGAAGAGGCAACTCCCTCTTTTTGAGAAGAGCCACGCGGCATGTTTCAGATAATACATCAGAAAGACACTGACAGTACCTATTAATAGTCATAAATCTTAAGAAGCAGTACAACCCACAGAGAAATAAATGCTCTTACTTCCACATTCTACAAGGATTGACACATATCCTGTCCATCCCCTAGACACCATTCGGTCATTTACTCAATAGCCTTTTGTTCAATGCTTACTACATTCCAGGCTGCACTGTTTCAAATGTTTGGAACTCTTCAGTGAGCAGAGAAACAAAAAGTATGGTTTGGGCCTCGGTTCCTCCACAAAACGTCCCAAGGTAAGGGCTTAAAGGTATGAAGTTTAATTTTACAAATGAACCTACAATAACTGGCATAGGGAACTGGAGGAGAAACACAGATCAAGAGGAAAGTTAATTCTAAATTGCATCATTGAGCTGATTTCCCCCCATCACTGAACTGTACCCAGTGAACAACTGGGATACAGTTCCCCCAGGCATCTTCTGAGGAGCCATGTGTGGGCACCTCAGAACTGTTCACCTGAGACAGAGACGAGGAGTTCTCATCCTTAATCTCTGAGGGTTATGCATGCCATGGAAATTTAATTCTCTTCTGCAGGTGTCACATGGCTGAGCAGATTCCCATAGGAAGCCCATTTGGAAGTAGTAGAGAAATCCGGAGCCAAAAGCAAGAGATTGAGAGTGTTGGTAAGGCAAGGTGCCATCATGTTATACCTGCAAGCACCCATGTGCTATAGTACTGGCTGGAGCGAAAATATGAATCAAAGAGGGGGGATGCAAGAGGTGGCTGATGCAATCCATGCCCTTGAGGAGCCTGTATTCAAGTCAGTTGCATTTTATCCAATCCAGGTGCTTTATTTGGGGCTTTCCAAAGCAAACAATGGGAATTAAAAAAAAAAAAAAAAACATGGCNTTTTTTCTCCATATCAATGTCACTATGAATTCTTGAAGCTCTGCTCTATTCTGAATGTTATTATGTTCTGAATATCACTGTTTGCTCCATTTTTCCCTGGTGAGAGAGGCAAGAGGTCTGAGAAGGAGTGTCCCCTTCCTGCTCTTGCTCTCAGCGCATGAAATTCTTGCCATTGTCAACTCAATCTGGTGCCCAGCCACTGTCATATTCACAGGCATTGTGGTGCACGATTTACGAGGTTTACATAAAGGTTATGTGGAATAAATCACTGGCCTTTATCTTTGCCTGGTACCCTCTTTGCATTATTTATGAGCAAAGAACAATGCATCATGCTGGACTCCATGTTAGGCTGCTATAATTCACCTCGTAAAACATCCTTTTCCTGGAGTTCTTGACAATAGAGTGAAGAGGCAACTCCCTCTTTTTGAGAAGAGCCACGCGGCATGTTTCAGATAATACATCAGAAAGACACTGACAGTACCTATTAATAGTCATAAATCTTAAGAAGCAGTACAACCCACAGAGAAATAAATGCTCTTACTTCCACATTCTACAAGGATTGACACATATCCTGTCCATCCCCTAGACACCATTCGGTCATTTACTCAATAGCCTTTTGTTCAATGCTTACTACATTCCAGGCTGCACTGTTTCAAATGTTTGGAACTCTTCAGTGAGCAGAGAAACAAAAAGTATGGTTTGGGCCTCGGTTCCTCCACAAAACGTCCCAAGGTAAGGGCTTAAAGGTATGAAGTTTAATTTTACAAATGAACCTACAATAACTGGCATAGGGAACTGGAGGAGAAACACAGATCAAGAGGAAAGTTAATTCTAAATTGCATCATTGAGCTGATTTCCCCCCACCACTGAACTGTACCCAGTGAACAACTGGGATACAGTTCCCCCAGGCATCTTCTGAGGAGCCATGTGTGGGCACCTCAGAACTGTTCACCTGAGACAGAGACGAGGAGTTCTCATCCTTAATCTCTGAGGGTTATGCATGCCATGGAAATTTAATTCTCTTCTGCAGGTGTCACATGGCTGAGCAGATTCCCATAGGAAGCCCATTTGGAAGTAGTAGAGAAATCCGGAGCCAAAAGCAAGAGATTGAGAGTGTTGGTAAGGCAAGGTGCCATCATGTTATACCTGCAAGCACCCATGTGCTATAGTACTGGCTGGAGCGAAAATATGAATCAAAGAGGGGGGATGC
Organism: Raphicerus campestris; assembly: GCA_006410735.1. Taxonomy (NCBI): domain Eukaryota; kingdom Metazoa; phylum Chordata; class Mammalia; order Artiodactyla; family Bovidae; genus Raphicerus; species Raphicerus campestris. Next base: position 474,593 of record SJYW01007711.1, read on the forward strand.
AAGAGGTGGCTGATGCAATCCATGCCCTTGAGGAGCCTGTATTCAAGTCAGTTGCATTTTATCCAATCCAGGTGCTTTATTTGGGGCTTTCCAAAGCAAACAATGGGAATTAAAAAAAAAAAAAAAAACATGGCTGCACTCATACAATAGATCTAGACCAATATATATTAAGTCTTGTTAATTTAACTTAAATTCTGTTCATTTAAGAATTGCCATGTGGGGAAAAACTACTAATATAAAACGGTTTATGCTATTTATTACAAAGTTTTATCATAGAGAAAGACTGAAGATTTTAGAGTAGATATATGTCTAAGAAAACCATCTATGATGTGTTCACATCCGAATAGCTCTTGTTTTATTTTATAGGTTCTACAGGATCTGAGAACAGGCTTACTTAAAAACAATCTCTACTGAGATCCTAGATCATAGGTACTAACTGCTACCAAATTCTAAAATGCAAGCCTTCAAGTAACAGAGTAAAAAGCAAATTTTAACCATTTCCTGAACATTTACATCCACCCTTTAGAGTCTGAAAAAGGAGGAGATAACCTTAAGGAAAGTATGTTTTGGAGAGAGTTGTCAGTGTTAAGACCCTTTCCCTGCTGTGGGAGGGAAATCAGAAAGGACTTTAATTTTTCAAAACCAAGGAAAGGGGCTTCATTTGTATGCCTTAGAGAACATTCCTGAGAAACCTAAGGAGAGAGAGACCATGGTTGCCTGCCTTCCCTGATAATGAAGATAAAGACAGTGGGGAAAAAAGCTGGAGATCTGGGTACAGGCTTTAGTCCCAGAATTTTCATGGTATAGTCAGAGAGCTGGTAAAGGTTTTATTTTGATTCTACCCAAGAGGGTTGCCTGAATTGGGAAGGTGTCCTCAATCAAACTAATGTCTTAAGTCTCAGGAGAAGTAAAATTTTAGACCAGAAAAAAAAAAATGCATTTACCACACCAAGCAAAATACATTTAAAACATCCCTTCAATGGGAACAGAAAGAAGGGTCTTTAGAAACACTACAAAATCACTTTGAGGAAGAAAAAATGTTTAAAATATTTACCAAATGTATAGGTAAATAAAAGGATTCAGTATCCGGCCACTGTAATCATTTACAAATGGAACCAAGATGGGTTACTTTCCATAGTTGGATCATGTGGTACTAGCAGGATGAATCATGAACCCTACAGACAATGAAGAGGAGAAGGAAGAGAAAGAAAGATGTAAAAGAAAAACTAACAGTTGGAAGCATATTCATGGACTGACAGTACCTGGAATGGAAGGCAAGCACTAATCAGAGAATCTCTCTTCTGTTCCTGACATTAATATCATGAACTTTTCATAATAATTGTCTCATAATAAACTGTACTTACAAACCTTCCAACCAGTCCATTCTGAAGGAGATCAGCCCTGGCATTTCTTTGGAAGGAATGATGTTGAAGCTGAAACTCCAGTACTTTGGCCACCTCATGCGAAGAGTTGACTCATTGGAAAAGGCTCTGATGCTGGGAAGAACTGGGGGCAGGAGAAGGGGACGACCGAGGATGAGATGGCTGGATGGCATCACGGAATCGATGAACGTGAGTCTGAGTGAACTCCGGAAGATGGTGATGGACAGGGAGGCCTGGCATGCTGCAATTCATGGGGTCGCAAAGAGTAGGACATGACTGAGTGACTGAACTGAACTGAACTGAACTGAACAAACCTTCCAGATATCATAGAACATGACATCAAGATTACACATAATGAAAAGCAAAGATGGAAGGTGAAGATAAACAAGTATAATGATGCTTAAAGCTGGAGGAGGCTAACAGGCTACCTGACTATATCATTCTAGGACCAACCACCAAAGAAAGGGAGATCTCAGATTATGGACCTAGGTACATGTTCTCTAGTAAACAGTCAACTTACCTTTGTACTCAAGGATGAGTAAATTGATCAAATATAAGCCCTTAAATGCCATTTTATATCAATCTTTCTGCAGAGTTTCTAAATTCTTAATGGATGAAATGTAGTAAGATTGAACTATCTTCCTAAATATGAAAATTGTGGGAGGAAGCAGCAATTTCAACTGACTTCAATTGTTTCAAATGAGCTTATATCACCTCCCTCATTTGCTGTCTGATCATAACTCTTTCATACCATGAAAAACTGGTGACCCAAGTGGATGACACACCATATTATTAATAAGTGAAACCAAAGCAACTAGCTGAAAAATGAGAACTTAGTAAATCAACAATTTGCTTTTGCTTTGTGACATCAAGTGACTAATTTGAATGATTTGCTTTTAAATAGCAGAGTAGAAACTGTGGGGGTGAAAGTGGTATACTGAGAACGCACAAGGCCAACAAGAGTCAATTGCAACCTGTTGTACAAAGACAATCAAATGACCAGATATTCTGTCTTTGGAGAAAGAATTATCTTCTGTTTTATCCTTGAAAATTTACTCAGACTTTACGGATATATCAGACACTCCCACGTGCCAGATTAATCATGCCAAGAGATTTTGCTAAAATAAACAATCTCTGTAAAGAAAACATCAGCAAAGTTTAGGAAGGAGAGAATTTCCATTCACTCTGAGAAGTCTCTGTTCTTGTGTTCAGACTGTGATGGATGACGACCAGCCCCTTAAGTGAGCAGAGCCCAACCAACTTTGTGATTTGTCTTCCTTTTTCTAGAAAGGACTTAGCAAAGAGAAACTGATGGAAGTTGTGCTTTTACCTGGATTTAGAGTAGGAACTAGATTGGATTTTTCTTTTAGGATCAAAAAAAAAAAAAATTCCAGAAACCACAGATTAGGACTTTGTTTATTTTTNAGGACATGACTGAGTGACTGAACTGAACTGAACTGAACTGAACAAACCTTCCAGATATCATAGAACATGACATCAAGATTACACATAATGAAAAGCAAAGATGGAAGGTGAAGATAAACAAGTATAATGATGCTTAAAGCTGGAGGAGGCTAACAGGCTACCTGACTATATCATTCTAGGACCAACCACCAAAGAAAGGGAGATCTCAGATTATGGACCTAGGTACATGTTCTCTAGTAAACAGTCAACTTACCTTTGTACTCAAGGATGAGTAAATTGATCAAATATAAGCCCTTAAATGCCATTTTATATCAATCTTTCTGCAGAGTTTCTAAATTCTTAATGGATGAAATGTAGTAAGATTGAACTATCTTCCTAAATATGAAAATTGTGGGAGGAAGCAGCAATTTCAACTGACTTCAATTGTTTCAAATGAGCTTATATCACCTCCCTCATTTGCTGTCTGATCATAACTCTTTCATACCATGAAAAACTGGTGACCCAAGTGGATGACACACCATATTATTAATAAGTGAAACCAAAGCAACTAGCTGAAAAATGAGAACTTAGTAAATCAAAAATTTGCTTTTGCTTTGTGACATCAAGTGACTAATTTGAATGATTTGCTTTTAAATAGCAGAGTAGAAACTGTGGGGGTGAAAGTGGTATACTGAGAACGCACAAGGCCAACAAGAGTCAATTGCAACCTGTTGTACAAAGACAATCAAATGACCAGATATTCTGTCTTTGGAGAAAGAATTATCTTCTGTTTTATCCTTGAAAATTTACTCAGACTTTACGGATATATCAGACACTCCCACGTGCCAGATTAATCATGCCAAGAGATTTTGCTAAAATAAACAATCTCTGTAAAGAAAACATCAGCAAAGTTTAGGAAGGAGAGAATTTCCATTCACTCTGAGAAGTCTCTGTTCTTGTGTTCAGACTGTGATGGATGACGACCAGCCCCTTAAGTGAGCAGAGCCCAACCAACTTTGTGATTTGTCTTCCTTTTTCTAGAAAGGACTTAGCAAAGAGAAACTGATGGAAGTTGTGCTTTTACCTGGATTTAGAGTAGGAACTAGATTGGATTTTTCTTTTAGGATCCAAAAAAAAAAAAATTCCAGAAACCACAGATTAGGACTTTGTTTATTTTTGTTTATTTGAATTCTACTACTATACTCAGTAAATAGCTTTCTTTAAATTTATGGAGTCCCACAGCAATTTAACATTCTAGGTAAATATGATGTATAACAGAGTCAATTAATTACTCTGTTTCATTTTACCTTAATATACCAAATCTCTGGTGTGAAATATCAACAATTTATGATCAGCATAGACTAAACTGAGGTCATTGTAACTATTACCAACCCCTAAATTTAATTTTACAGATGAGAAAGAGATCATTAAAGTTTGTGCCTTAATTTTAATATCTTATTATGTGATGTGTATAGTGTTTTATCATTTTGCTTTGTTCTCAGTTAATGTTTTCCCTAATATGATTAACTCATTTTATAGACTTTTAGAATTAAAACCTATGTGGCCAACATCATGAGCCATTGTTCACAGCATCTGGGCTTCTGGCCCTAGTTTTCTATTATATTTCAGTAAAGATGAAGTTAGTCCTGAAAAGCTACAATTTTTTAAGGTACAGACAATTGGGCTGTCATCCTCCTACCATCCTTTCAAAAGTATAAGATTACAATTTCAGAAGTCACATCCTTTAAAAAAGCAATTCCTGATAGAAAGGGAGAAGAAAAAAATCATTTGTAGTATCTTTCCAAGGTTCTAAACAGGGATGGGGAAGCATCCTAATGATGTAAGTCACAATCAAAGAGCAGTGAACAAGAGCCACATCTAATGTGTATTTTTTATCTCCAGCACCGACATAAAGATTGAAACGGGCCAGACCACAAAGGTTGGCAAAAATGATGACTTTGATTCAAAGAGGCTATTTTCACTTTAGTTTACTGTAAATCAGAAAGCAAGCAGTGTGAGATGTATAACTAGATAAAGAGACAGATGAGTAGAGAGAGCTCATTCGGTCTTCCCAAAATCTTCAACTGCTTAGAACATCAGTGTCCAATGCAGTCCTGATAGAGTAAAAAAAAAAAAAAATCCCCGTTCAGAGCCATGGACTTTCTGCCATTTATGTGGTAGAGATGAGCAAAGGGTAGCTCCAACTTCTCAATCAATGTCTCTCCAGCAGGAAATTCTTGCTGCGACCCAAGTACATACTCCAAAACCGGCAGCAGGCCTAGTCAGGGTGCTCTACACCAGCCCTTTCATATGCCTTTTTAAAAAAAATATATATATATAAATTTATTTAATTGGAGGTTAATTACTTTACAATATCGTATTGGTTTTGCCATACATCAACATGAATCCGCCACAGGTGTACACGTATTCCCCATCCTGAACTCCCCTCCAGCCTCCCTCCCCGTACCATCCCTCTGCATTTTGAATTCAGTTTATAACTCGCTATTCTCAATAGGCACAGTGTTTTTATGTCTCCACCTTTGCTCACACTGCTCTAATGCTGTTATAAAACTCTTGCTCATTTTAATTTACATTTCTCATCACTCAACACACAGTTTATTCACCCCTATTTCTAATCAAAACAATTGTTCCTTCCTCTCTCTTGCAGCTTCAAATGAATCTTGCACTTCCTCGGCATCAATTTAATCCACCTTATAAAGCATATATCAAATTAACATTAAAATGCATTCCAGTATACACTGCGGCTGCTAAGTCACTTCAGTCGTGTCCAACTCTGTGTGATTTCCCCGTCCCTGGGATTCTCCAGGCAAGAACACTGGAGTGGGTTGCCATTTCCTTCTCCAACGCATGAAAGTGAAAAGTGAAAGTGAAATCCCTTATTCAAGTCCAACTCTTAGCGAACCCATGGACTGCAGCCTACCAGGCTCCTCCATCCATGGGATTTTCCAGGCAAGAGTACTGNTTAGTTGCCACACTGAGCATGGCTGGCTAGGGAGAGTTGGGCAGCTTCAAGGAGCTGCAGACCAAAGTCGCCAGTGGGGTCCCAGTGCTGAGCGGAGCCAATGCCAGCCACTTCTGTAGTTCACCTTGTGCCATTTAAAGATGAAAACAGCAAAAGGGGAGAGAAAGGAAGGAAGACAGAAAATCCAGAGACCAAAGAGCCCAAGTATGACTGGGAGCAACTTGTGCTTACCAGCCGACCTCTGCAGAGCTATTATGTTTGAAAAAGCCACGTGCCTCATACTGTCCTGTGAAAATCCCTTTTTCACAGTTAATCTGCATCTGAATCAGTTTTCACCTGCTTGATTTGAAACAAATATCTAAGGTTTCTTTTGGTTTTTTTTCCTGTTTATATAGAGTTTGCATATGCTAAGTTGCTTTATTCATGTCCAACTCTCTGCAACCCCATGGACTATAGCCTGCNACCTGCTTGATTTGAAACAAATATCTAAGGTTTCTTTTGGTTTTTTTTCCTGTTTATATAGAGTTTGCATATGCTAAGTTGCTTTATTCATGTCCAACTCTCTGCAACCCCATGGACTATAGCCTGCCAGGCTCCTCTGTCCATGGGGATTCTCCAGGCAAGAATACTGGAGTAGGTTGCCATGCCCTCCTCCAGGGGATCTTCCCAACCCAGGGATCGAACCCATCTCCTGCAATGCACATGGATACTTCACTGCTGAGCCACCAGGAAAGCCCTCATATAGAGTGGTGGCATTCAATTTATCCAACGTCCTACAACATCAGGACACAGCCCTCAAAGTGACCTGGTCCCTGGACCAGCCCTGAGTGGTTTAGAGACACAAAAGTCGTCTTCCCCCGGTAAGCTGCTCAGGTGACCTAGGAGGCTGACCCACACCGGGTGTCTTCTGTTCTGGGTCTGAGTTTTTGAAGCCACGGGCCACTGCACCCCTCAACAAGGGCAGAGATGCCCAGCCCACATNAGATGGATTATGGTGAGCATTTCACAACAATGTGAATGTACTTAGTGCTGCTGAACTGTACAGTTAAATATGGTTAAAATGTAATATTTTATATTATGGGACTTTTCCCCTAATAAAAACATTTAAAAATAAAAATAAATAAAATAAAGCATTTATATGATTATATCCTTCCTTCTATGTACACAATAAAAGATCCCTAACAGCACTAACCTCTGTAAACAAGACTGTGCCTGCATAAAAGAGATGTTCTTAAATACAAACAAATTAATGAGTTCATTCACCCCTTACCATCAGAAAGGTTTGGAATAGGGTCTGATGGAAGCAGCAGGAGCAATAAAGGAACTTAGTAACATCTTAACCTTTCTTCATGGCAAATCTAGGTTCCAATCCTGGAAACCAGGCCTCAGACACTATTATGAAAGCTCCACGCGTCTTTGAGCACTTGTTCCTCCACATTTCTGTCAATGACACACTGAAAATGTAAGTATGGGTAATAATGCCTAACAAAGACCTTGAATTGGTGTGTATGTGTTCCTTTTCCCCCTCTTAAAAAAATTTTTTTTATTGAAATATAGTTGGTTAGCAGTATTGTTAGTTTCCAAAGTATAGGAAAGTGGTTCAGTTATATACATATATATTTACATTCTTTTCCATTACTGGTTACGACCAGATATGGAGTACAGCTCCCTGTGCTTATACAGTAGGTCCTGGTTGGTTGTCTGTTTTATGTTGTAGTGCATTTATTTTAATTTTAAACTCCAAAGTTATCGCTCCCCCTTTCCCTTTTGGTAACCATAAGTTTGTTTTCTAAGTCTGTGAGTAGATCTGATTTATAAATAAGTTCATCTATATTAACATTTTTAGATTCCACATATAAGTGGTATCATATGGTATTTGTCTTTGTCTGACTTAATTCACTAAGTGCGATAATCTCCAAGTCCATCCATGTTGCTGCAAATGGCATTCTTCGTTTTGGTAAATTTCTAACACAGAGAAAAGTTAAAAGAAAACCACAATGACTGCGCTATATTTTCAGAGACCAGATTTACCAAATATTAGCACTGTGTTATACTTTTCTTTCTGGAGAAGGCCGTGGCACCCACTCCAGTGCTCTGGCCTGGAGAATCCCATGGATGGAGGAGCCTGCTGGGCTGCAGTCCACGGGGTCACAAACAGTCAGCAGCTTCACTTTCACTTTTCATATTTTTCCTTTCTTCCCTCCATCTTTCCTTCCTTTCCCGATTTCTTCCTTTCCTCATTACTTCTATTTATCTCTCTACCTTCCTTTGTGAACACATTTTAAAGTAAATTGCAACTATCATACTTCACTCCTAAATGGTTCAATATGTCCTAAAAACAGTTTCATTATCCTCAATAACCACAATAATATGCATTGTCATATGCATTGAGTAAAATGTGTTTATAAAACAATGTATAACATACTGACAATGTGTACATTTTCCTTATTGTATTTTCCCCAAAATAAAATACATTTCCCCAAAATGTATTTTATGGCTTCTAGCTTTATTATTTTTTTAAATCCAGGATTCAAACATAAATTGTGCATAGCATTAAACTGCCATGTTTCTCTAGCCTTCTTTAACCTAGAACACTCCCTAATCTTTTTTCCTAATTTAACATTAATATTGAGGAGTTCAGGTCCATTTTCCCATAGAATTCTACAATCTAGATTTATCCAGTTTTTCCACATGAGGAAATTAAAGTTAAAGAGTTTGCATGAGAATAGTTCAAAAGTATTTGCATCATTGTCATGAGATATTTGATGTTAGGTTGAACAGTCATTTGGAATGATGTTTGCCAGAATTCTGTATTGTAAAGTTACTTATCTCTATCTTGGATGAATTATACATTTGTTGTTTGGTACATTGAGACCATATGAATATTCTGCCCCACAATTACTTTTACACAGTAGTTTTATATCTGTTTAGGATCCTTGCCTGAAACAGTTATTAGAGTGTCATTTTTTAAATGGTGGTTTTTAAATTCTATCATTTCTTCTACCTTCATTAGCTGTCATTCTTCTTTGAAGAAGAGATATTGTCTCCTCTCTTTTAGCATCACTATGACTCCTGGATTCTTTTCCTCTGATTGTTTTTATTGTTGTTGCTGCTTAGCTTATCTTACTGAAATATAGTTGATTTACAATGTTGTGTTACTTTTTGCTGTATACCAAAGTGACTCAGTTATACATATACACACGTTCTTTTCCACATGCTTTTCCATTATGGTTTACCATAGGATATCAAATATCGTTCCCTGTGCTATACAATAGAACTATATTGGTTATCCATCTGGATTCTTTTTTTATTTAATAAGTTATAATCTATTTACAATCTATTGCCATCATTATACTTCTCAATGCTCAAATTATTCTAAATTTGATCAGTGATTTTCCCTTTAAGTTGGATGTTATGTCTGTATTTTTTTTCACTAGTCCTTGAGCATTTCCTTGATATCTATGTTTATTATATAATGAGTTTATACTAATTTTACCAATTCAAATTCAAGACCACAGAGTTCTTTCACTCTTTCTCCTATTTTATAACTTTCTTTACCAAATGAGATACCTAATTCCAAAGAATATCAACATATTTCTTTATTTTTTCTATCCAATACAAACAAAATATTTTCATAATTAAACATCAAGACAGACAAAGAGGTTTCAAGAGCTGTTTGTAATTCTTTATATCTTCAGGCACTAATTATCACAGGTAAAAATACTATGATCAAAAGTTACTTGAATTATTTTTGCTAAGTGGTTATATATCAATCAGATACAATTAGATTTATTGGGGATTTTTTAAAAAATATTCAATTTCAGGTACTTTTTTCACCTTTTAGTTTAATTATTAAGGGTATATTTACATGGTTCAAGTGTCAAAACTATCTAAAAACATATGATCAAGGACATTGCACCATCATCCTTATCCCTTTTATAGATGCCATTTTCCACAGTTTACCTTTCCTAAGTTTTTCTTTTCTAAATAAGCAATATTGGTGTTTCATCTTTCCCATGCAAAAAGTAACATGGGCTCTTGAATTCTGATTTTTTTTAAAACTTAACAACAGATTTGAGAAATCAAAATCACTCCCTATTAATTTACACAGAGTGTCTAGTATTTTTCAGCAGTGAAGCTCTCCATTGTACAGCTCTACCTTAGATTATTATTCAGTAAATAATCTATGTCTCCTCTGCTTGAACAGTCGTTTTCAATATTTTGCTATCAGGAATAACACAAACACTGGCAAACGCGCACGACTGTGCATGGTTGCGGGAGAGCATCTTCAAGGGACACTCCTAGATCTGGCATTCAGAGTCACAAAATAAATTCACTTATAATTTTTGGTAGATGTTTCCAAACTCTCTTCTATAGATGCTGTACCATTTTACATTCTTATCAGCAATATACAAGTATCATTTCTCCAAAGACTCACCAGTAGACTGTTAGGGAACGTTTGAATTTTTGCCATGAGAAATAAGAAATAATTGTCTCAGTATAGCCTTAATCTGTGTTTCACTTATTATGAGTGAAGTTGAACATCTTCTGAAATTTTTCAAAGACCATTTTGTTGACTTTTTGTATGACTTAAAATAGTTTTGTTTTCCATAGTTCCTGAAATTAATAAAAATATGTTTTTTTCCCTATAGCTACTCTGAATTTCTTAACATGGCTTCAGAGAAGTTCCAGTTTCCCTAGTAATATCGTATATGTTGAAGCATTGTTTCAGAAATTCTCATGATGTCTCAGAGAATAATTATATTCACTGGAACCATATGGAGACGTTTCCACCAGACTTTATGGCACACTGATTCTTTTGTTCACATAGAAATCATTCTTTTAAGTACACTGATAAAGGTGCTGCGGAAGCATTTGGAGAACTGGATAGATGCAGAGAGGATGTTCAGTTCAGTTCAGTTCAGTCGCTCAGTCATGTCCGATTCTTTGTGACCCCATGAGCTGCAGCACGCCAGGCCTCCCTGGCCATCACCAACTCCCGGAGTTCACTCAGACTTGTGTCCATCGAGTCAGTGATGCCATCCAGCCATCTCATCCTCGGTCGTCCCCTTCTCCTCCTGCCCCCAATCCCTCCCAGCATCAGAGTCTTTTCCAGTGAGTCAACTCTTCGCATGACGTGGCCAAAGTACTGGAGTTTCAGCTTGAGCATCATTCCTTGGTGTCCCCTTTATCCGCTGATTCTTTGAAGCCAGCTTCATATCGCCACTTCCAGTTTGATAATAATGAGCTCTCTCCCTCCCTACATGATCTGATGGAAAATCACATATACATTAACCTCAGTCCATTTCCTTATTTATTCAAATAGGTGTTGAATCTTTATAGAGTGTGTGTCACTAGCTCTTAAAATGTCATTATTTTATTATATGTTGTGATCACCTACATTTGAGATTGCCTCTCTAGTCTGCTAAGGGTGAGTACAGAGGTCAGTCTTGTGAAAGGTCTGCAGTATGTCAGTTTCCCCTCCACTTCCTGCTCCACCTCATTAGTTCGAATCATTTAAAGGTCACTGACTTGTCACTGAAGGTCACATAAGAGTACACCATTAGTTAGACTCTAGCAAATTATTCTGCTTTTATCACAACCCATCAAGGGACAAGAAGTCTGAAGATTTTATCTTTATGAAAACCATCCTGCCAGGCAACAAGAACCAGACAAGCTTATGAGGTCACTTAGAATAGCTTGGAGACCAGTGAAGAGTAATGATATTAAGATATAACACTTGAATTATTTATTGAAGCAAATTTTATGTGCAAAGTATTCTTCTTAAACCAAATGCTCTGACTACTGAAGAATCTTCTTAAACCAAATGTCCTAACAACTGAAATGTCATTTTCTCAGGTTACAAAAAGAGCAAGCAATGTTGCTATGTTAGATAACCATTATTTGGGCTGTCAATTCCATTCTCCACTTTCTTCTGCCTGCTCTGAGTGAGTCCTGCATGCTTGTGTTTATGCCCTCCCTCTTTTCCGCAGGATCTTGGTTGGAATCAGTAAAACCAGATGATTGGCAGGAGCTCTGTGTGGGAGGCAGAGAATGTGGTAGGGATGTTGATTCCCCTAGACCTAACCCTAGAAGCTCACAAGGGGCCGGGTAGGGCCCTGGAATAAGGTCATAGCCCTGTCAGTGGGCCGTCTATGGGCAGTAACTGCTTTTTCCACTTGGGTTTCAGATGTAGAAGTATCAATAATTCCTGCTGTTATCAGCTCCAGGGTGAGTTCACCATTCCTGTAGGTGACCCTCGTTTGGTGAAAACTCCCTGCACTTAGCATCCTGCAAATTAATAAGCTGAAGGGTACCATCTGTTTCCTAGAAGGACCCTGACTATCACTGTTACCCATGTCATTCTGCTGTTCTCTTCATACCCAACAGAATGTTAACTGAAAGCCACATTAACCTTGACCTCGCATTACCTGAAGCAGAATAATTTGTGATTAATGTTTTGTCTTAAATAGAGTTAAGTTTTCCAGTGAAAACATATCAGTGCTTTTGTGTCATTAAGCTGGATGCTTTTCAGTGACAGGAGACCTACATGGATGTACAGAAACAAGATGCATTGTGATTGCAGCATCCCAGTCTGCTTTCTCAATAAGAATTCTCAGAATGTAAGTCCATACACTGACGTTCAGTAAATGAAGTCTCNTCCATCGAGTCAGTGATGCCATCCAGCCATCTCATCCTCGGTCGTCCCCTTCTCCTCCTGCCCCCAATCCCTCCCAGCATCAGAGTCTTTTCCAGTGAGTCAACTCTTCGCATGAGGTGGCCAAAGTACTGGAGTTTCAGCTTGAGCATCATTCCTTGGTGTCCCCTTTATCCACTGATTCTTTGAAGCCAGCTTCATATCGCCACTTCCAGTTTGATAATAATGAGCTCTCCCTCCCTACATGATCTGATGGAAAATCACATATACATTAACCTCAGTCCATTTCCTTATTTATTCAAATAGGTGTTGAATCTTTATAGAGTGTGTGTCACTAGCTCTTAAAATGTCATTTTCTATATTATATATTGAGATCACCTACATTTGAGATTGCCTCTCTAGTCTGCTAAGGGTGAGTACAGAGGTCAGTCTTGTGAAAGGTCTGCAGTATGTCAGTTTCCCCTCCACTTCCTGCTCCACCTCATTAGTTCGAATCATTTAAAGGTCACTGACTTGTCACTGAAGGTCACATAAGAGTACACCATTAGTTAGACTCTAGCAAATTATTCTGCTTTTATCACAACCCATCAAGGGACAAGAAGTCTGAAGATTTTATCTTTATGAAAACCATCCTGCCAGGCAACAAGAACCAGACAAGCTTATGAGGTCACTTAGAATAGCTTGGAGACCAGTGAAGAGTAATGATATTAAGATATAACACTTGAATTATTTATTGAAGCAAATTTTATGTGCAAAGTATTCTTCTTAAACCAAATGCTCTGACTACTGAAGAATCTTCTTAAACCAAATGTCCTAACAACTGAAATGTCATTTTCTCAGGTTACAAAAAGAGCAAGCAATGTTGCTATGTTAGATAACCATTATTTGGGCTGTCAATTCCATTCTCCACTTTCTTCTGCCTGCTCTGAGTCCTGCATGCTTGTGTTTATGCCCTCCCTCTTTTCTGCAGGATCTTGGTTGGAATCAGTAAAACCAGATGATTGGCAGGAGCTCTGTGTGGGAGGCAGAGAATGTGGTAGGGATGTTGATTCCCCTAGACCTAACCCTAGAAGCTCACAAGGGGCCGGGTAGGGCCCTGGAATAAGGTCATAGCCCTGTCAGTGGGCCGTCTATGGGCAGTAACTGCTTTTTCCACTTGGGTTTCAGATGTAGAAGTATCAATAATTCCTGCTGTTATCAGCTCCAGGGTGAGTTCACCATTCCTGTAGGTGACCCTCGTTTGGTGAAAACTCCCTGCACTTAGCATCCTGCAAATTAAGAAGCTGGAGGGTACCATCTGTTTCCTAGAAGGACCCTGACTATCACTGTTACCCATGTCATTCTGCTGTTCTTTTCATACCCAACAGAATGTTAACTGAAAGCCACATTAACCTTGACCTCGCATTACTTGAAGCAGAATAATTTGTGATTAATGTTTTCTCTTAAATAGAGTTAAGTTTTCCAGTGAAAACATATCAGTGCTTTTGTGTCATTAAGCTGGATGCTTTTCAGTGACAGGAGACCTACATGGATGTATAGAAACAAGATGCATTGTGATTGCAGCATCCCAGTCTGCTTTCTCAATAAGAATTCTCAGAATGTAAGTCCATACACTGACGTTCAGTAAATGAAGTCTCTCTCTCCATAGGGTGACTTTCAGGATTTTAGTTCCCCAACCAGGGATTGAACCAGGGCCCTTGGTGATGAAGCATGGAGTCATGCCCACTGGACTGCCAGGGAATTCCTTCTCCATGCATCTTCAAGGACTCTTCTCAAAAGCTGTTTGTGTTCTCTCTACCATATAAATAAAGTCAAATGTGTAGTTGAAAATGGATTTTTAAAAACTCAGTTAATCATTCCTATATCTTGTTAAACTTAACATCAGGACATGAGAGAACAATAGTCTCTGAAAAGAGTATACAGAATAAATTTTCACATTACACTGCTATTTCAGGTCATCATTATAAGTGCTAATTATTATATGCTGTTGTATTGGGTAAAAACTACTGCAAAGAACAGATTTTTCTCTACGTTAAATGACCCAGCATACAGAACCATGTTCCATCATTTCTCATGTCTTTTTTTAAGTGTATAATGTCCTTTCATTGTCAATGTCATGGTTTTCTCCCCACACTGAACTAATGTCTCTTTTGAAAAGCAGTCATATGGTTTAGAAGAAGGGGCTGACTTTTACTTTTCCTGCAGTTTCAGGGGGATGTCTAGCCAGGATAATTCCACAGCCCCTGTTTCGGCATGACAGAGTCAGGACTTGCCAATACAGGTGCTCCGTCAGTCGTGTTCAACTCTTTGTGACCCCATGAATGTAGCCCCCCAGGCTCCTCTGTCCATGGGATTGTCCAGGCAAGAATATTGGAGTGAGTTGCCATTTCCTTCTCCAGGGATTTGCCAATATCCTGACCAAAAACACTAATTCAGATGTAGCAAAATCAGAAACAAGTTCCCCATATGCACTGAATGTGAATGAAGAAACATACCATTGACACCAAATTTCTGAACTCTGAAAAGCAAAGCTGAGGATGACACCAAATACAGTATTATGGCGCTAGTAGGGCTATAGAATTGACATCTGATTGAACGTGACTGAAGGCTACCCTACCAGAGGTCTCTCCAATTACATAATTCAGTAAATTGTTTTATCTGGTTTGAGTTGGCTTTTTGAAAGACCTTTCTCTTAACTGCAGCTCCTTCCACTGTCCTACTTGTCATTGTGTTCGACTCTAGCATCATTTTCTCACTGCATTTCATTCTTCAATTGGCCTTCTTTTTGCTGTGAATTATAGAGTTGGACCATAAAGAAAGCTGAATGCCAAAGAATTGATGCTTTCGAACTGTGGTGTTGGAAAAGTCTCTTGAGAGTCCCGTGGACTGCAAGGAGATCCAACCAGACCATTCTAAAGGAAATCAGTCCTGGAAGGACTTGGAAGGACTGATGCTAAAGCTGAAACTCCAATACCTTGGCACCTGATGGGAAGAACTGACTCATTGGAAAAGACCCTGATGCTGGAAAGATTGAAGGCAGGGGAACGGGATAACAGAGGATGAGACGGTTAGCTGGTATCTCTGATTCAATGGACATGGGTTTGAACAAGCTCTGGGAGTTGGTGATGGACAGGGAGATCTGGTGTGCTGCAATCCATGGAGTCGTAAAGCGTCGGACACAACTTAGTGAGTAAACTGAACTGTAGAAAGGACTAGTCAAACTTGAAAATAAAAGTTTACTTTATATGTAGCTTCCAAGATTATAGGAGAAACTGCAGAACTTACTCTACAGAGCACCATGGAATAGTATGTGAGCTTGTGATAACTAACCTCACCACTTGGAGGTCACTTCTACACACTTCATACATATGTTCAAGAGTGCTGAACCACTGGACACCTACTTCCTAGCTATATGGGAAGTACATGTATGTGTGTGGTCTATGGAGAGATTTCTCCCTGCCACATTCAGAAAACTGGAATAAATATAATGGATTATTCCTTAAATGGTAGGGACTTTTCTTTCTTAGCATTTGTTATTCATTGGATTCATTAAGAAGTCTAATGCTAAAACATGTGTAACAGCAAAAATTGCAAATTCACAGCATACTGCTGAATGTTGATGCAGTGATACATCTTTCAGGGTTCATGCATTTTGTCAGAACAGTGTTTTAATAAATTAACAACACCAGAAAAAATAATAAGAGAAAAAAATCTTGTCATCTTGGGCATTATAATTCTTGATTACCTCAAAGCCTGACATCTTAAGCATAACAATAGGGAAAGCTTGAATTTTAATGTCACCAATTCAGAGATGACCCAAGAAAAGAATTTTTCTTTCTCCTATGTCGAGAGGTCAGAGCTCATCAGTTATCAGCTTTGCTCATGAACCAAAAGTGCCAATCTCATTGATACAGTTCAATTTTCCCCAATAATATCCTATTCAGCTTCTTCTGTGATTTCTCCCATAACACATATTCACTCTGTACTTTGTTCTTTTTCTTGTTTTTGGAATCCTCAACTGCTCACCTTGGAAGTATCCATTTCCGTGTATGTATTCTCTTAGATAGATATTTTGAGAGTGGGAACAACAACCCCTTTCCTTTCTAGCAACACTGTTTGGGACTTCTAATGTATAATTATATCAGCTATTCTCTTTTCTGGGAACACTGGAGAGTTACATTTCCATAAAACTTTGCAGTTGTGGCTGCTCATGTGAATGTTTATAACTAATAAAATGTGATCGGAAGTGATATTGTCACTTCTTGGCTGAGACAATGAAGAACATCTATGTGCAATTCTCCAGTTTCTCTTTCCTCACTGCCCTGAGCCAGGAAGCTGTGTGTCCAGCTGATTTTAACTGTAAGATAACAGAGTTGCCATACCCTGGGATCTCTGACTAAGCCTCTTTATCTGGTATAGTATGAATGTGAAGTAAATCTCTCCTATCAAACCACTACGTTCAGAGTTACTTTCACAGCATAAGAATAGATTATCCTTATGAATACAACTGTGTATGTGAGAAATCATTACCAACTTATAGTTGAATTGACTTTTAATTAAGTCAGGCCTAACTACTATATTTCATTTTGAGCAAAGTAATCAGGCCAGCATATTTGATTTTCCCCTTTTCTTAGTACAGGCATAGCTGTTTGTCCTGGGTGAAAGAATTCTTTGAAAAGCTCTATCAGAAGCTCTCAACCTGGAATCAAATAACATTTCAGAAACCTTGAGACCTAAGACCTAAGGATGTTGTTGTCTATGGGCTTCTACATCTATTCTTCCTAATGCAGTAGCAGATCATGTTTTTATCATGTTTTTAAGTGTCCAGAACCACAAACAGATAAGAACTTCTAGGTCAAGTGAAACTTAAATTTCTACAGAATAGGACCTTAAAATCTTAACTTATGCAGAACAATAGAAAATTTGAAATTGTTTTTAGTCTAACACTCTACCATAAATACATTAAATGGTTAATTAAGCTAATCAAACATTTGCTTACTTCTCAAAATTTTGCTTAAAGTAGGTTTATACAAATGATTACTTCTAAAACATTTCAAAAACATGTTTTGACCTCATTGATAAAAGAAAAAATACAGAGCCTAAGAAAAATATTTAAATCATTCATTTTGAAATAATAAAAATTCACTCTACCTTGTCAGATAGGCATATCATTGAACCTGTTTTTGTATAAGTTCATACTATCTTGATGGAATAGCTTATCATGTTAATGCATAATCATTAGGAGACTGATACCCACCTTCAACCTGCTAAGTTTTTACACCAACAGGAGTCCCCTGGTAATCCATTTCAACTCTTTCTAATAAGCATTCAATTATAGATAAGTTGTTGATTCACATAAAACAATGAATTTAGTCCTTAGCACAACTTTCAAAGATATTTGAAAATAATGATTCTGCTATAAGACACTCAAAGGCAGTGATACTGAAGCTACTCTCTTTCACCTGAAATTTTCAAGGAATAAATATATCAGACTAAGTCACTTTCTCTTTTTGCTTCCTATGTTTAATCTCTACTAAGGCCATGGTTTATAAACAAAAACAACAACCATCTGTTTCCTGGTTATCTGGCTCTAGTATATATGCCTTTGCCTGATTTCATAGTGAATTTTTTGAATAGTGCTATGACCTTAACTTTGTCTATTTCCACCCACTCCTGCAGATTCAAACTGGTCTCACGTCCATGATGGTCAGCCTAGAATCATACCCTTTTCCAAATGAGCTCTGAGACCAGCAACACTTTTGAGGTCCTCTACTGTGTACTTCCTATCCAGTTTTTCCTTTCTTTAGACTTTACAAACTAGATGAGGAATTACTTAGTCAAAAAAGTTGTGCTATGCAGAGTATGTACTTTTTTTCTTTTTATATCAGTGAACTCATTTATTGACCCACACAGTGAATTAATATATCAAGATCTGCAATAAGGTTACCCATATGTGTCTGCTTTTGATTAGATGCAGTTGCAAAGTCATTAAGAATAAACATTTTGTTATACCTGTCCCTTACAAGCTCTAGTACATTACCTTGCATTCAGCATATCTTTGATAAACATGCCCTGAATTTTAGTTACAGATTGGATGGCTAGATACATAAATGTTACCAAATCAATGGAAGTAAGAATACAGTGTGTGATTACTGAAAGGATGTTTAAATTTAGGAAGTTTGCTTCAGATTTGCCACTAACTAGCATTAACTAGCCCAGAAATCTTATATAACTAGCCCAGAGGGTTTCTCCCTCTGAACTTCAGATTCATCATTTATAAAACAAGGTGCTAAGGTTACATGGTCTTTTGTTACCTTTCTGGTATTAAAATCAGTGATGTATAATTATTCATTAAATTTAGTACTATAGTATTTCAATTACCTCTCTTTCTTTTCATCAGTTGCCGTAGATGTCTTTAGGTAACTGATAATTTTTCTTTCACCAATAACCCTACTCAGGCTGAAACAGAAATCCTACAGAGGGAGATCAAGGAACAGCCCATAACTTTGATCTTCAGTCTCTAGGTATAAAACAGCCCAAGGATAAGAAGCAAAGAAAGGCAATGTCAGACCAGGCAGCCTTGAGAAAAATGGATGATCTGCAGGGGGTAGAATCTGGAGTTAGCTACTTTGCAGAGAGTTTCTGAACAAAAAGTTGGGGCTTTGAAGTGAAGAAAGTTGTAAGGAAGAGGAAGTAGATGATTCACCAAATGACAGACAGAAATGTGGTGAGGAAATGGATTAGATGGGTCTGTATGTTGGAGAATCTATCACTGGAATGAGACATTCTGAAAAGCCATGAGTAGAATACATTACATTGTCTTCATTTTTATTTAGAATGGAGGAGCTCTGTTTTCTGATACTATGGTCATGATGGAGGCAGCAATGAGTGGTACTTAACAGCACAGGTTCGGGATTCAGTTTAATCTGAATCTGAGTCTTGACTCTGGCACATACCACTTAGATGACTTTCTAGCAAGTATACCGGGCACCACTTTCTTCATCAGTAGTAAACACGGACACCTCATGGGGCAGTGACAGGATTAAATGAAGTAAAACCAGTATCGTTCTTAGCTCTGTGTCTGGCACATTAAGTGCGCAATCATTACTAACTACTACTAGACATGACGAAGAAATTAAATGATTCCTGTAGTTTGAGGGCCTTTGGAACCTAGGTGACTATTGCCAAGTCAGATTGAGTTTGGATAGAAATGTACCAAAACCAGCCCAGGAGAGCTACTTTCAAGGTCAAAGGAGCAAGACTGCAGATGTTCCTTGGGCTGAATTTGCGTTAAAACTAGGAATGAAGCCCTCATGGCTCATTGGAAAACAATCTGCCTACAATGCAGAAGACGTGGGTTTGATCCTTGGGTTGGTTGGGAAGATTCCCCTGGAAAAGGGAATGACAACTAACACTTTCACACTTAGGAATTCAAAGCAGCTTAACTAGTGAATGACAGCTGGGTCTAAACCGGGGTATTTGCTACAAGAAATCTCCCTTTTGTGTTAGGTCCTTGTTCGTCTATCAGGCAATAAGTAAGACATTGCTCTGTTCAACCCAGTTTTAGATATGATAGTCATCAGTAGCTCGTGTTAGTTTGTATAGGTTAAGCATGGAGAACATTTGATCCTCTCTCTCAGTTCTCTTTTTTAGCTGTCAGAGGATTAAGACAGAAAGGGTGTGTGTGTGCGCACGTGTGTGCGCACGTGTGCATGTGTGTGAGAGAGAGAGAGAAACAGAGACGGACACAGAGAGAAAGAGAACGGGTTGGGGTGCGGGAAGGTGGCAGTTTTGAAGCCACCAGAAACGGAAACACAAATCGAGTTGATGATTTTATTATCCTCTCCCCTCCCCCCACCAAAAAAACTTTTAAGAGTGTATTAAAAATGTTTCATTATATTCTATTCTAATTAAGACAGTGATTTACATGTTAATGACCAGGTGGATAACCAGAAACTTAAAAACTCTTGTGGTACACTTTAAATGCTTTAAAGCGATATATATTTAAATTTGCAACACTGGGTAGTGTAATTTAATTCCAATTAGAATGTGGTGAGGGAAGAGACGAAGTAAATATATAGGCAATAACATATCTAATTAAGATATCTTTTCTCCACAAATGGCACATTTTCAGACATAGATGTGATATTAGATTTGACGATGTGCCTTTATGTGTCTATAGGAGGAAAATTATACATTTTGAAGATCTGTGGAGAAGTCCCTAGAGAGTGAGTTGCTTTCTAAAGCACATTTATATCTCATTTACTTTTTTTCTACTATAGCGTTATGCTTCAAAATGCACGTCTGACTCCAAATCATGTCACTCAAGTGCCAGATTCAAAAAGGAACAATGACTCATTCAACATATAAGAAAACTTGAAGAATGATGTTCTATTTTCAGGATGCTAAATCCTGGTTTTCCTACAGAAAATGCAGAAAAACTCAGAAATAAAATGTCTTCATTTTTATTTTTTAAATCTTTGTCCAGTTCAGTTCAGTCGCGCGATCGTGTCTGACCCTTTGTGACCCCACGGACTGCAGTACGCCAGGCTCCCCTGTCCATCACCAACTCCCGGAGTTTACTCAAATTCATATCCATTGACTCAGTGATGCCATCCAACCATCTCATCCTCAGTCATCTCCTTCTCCTCCCGCCTTCAATCTTTCCCCGCATCAAGGTCTTTTCAAATGAGTCAGCTCTCTGCATCAGATGGCCAAAGTATTGGAGTTTCAACTTAAACATTAGTTCTTCCAAAGAACACTCAGGACTGATCTCCTTTGGACGTACTGGTTGGATCTCCTTGCAGTCCAAGGGACTCTCAAGAGTCTTCTCCAACACCACAGTTCAACAGCATCAATTCTTTGGTGCTCAGCTTTCTTTATTGTTCAACTCTCACATCCACACATGACTACTGGAAAAACCACAGCCTTGAATAGATGGACTTTTGTTGGCAAAGTAATGTCTCTGCATTTTAATATGCTGTCTAAGTTGGTCATAACTTTCCTTCCAAGGAGTAAGCGTCTTTTAATTTCATGGCTGCATCACCATCTGCAGTGATTTTGAAGGCCCCCCCCCAAATAAAGTCTGTCACTGTTTCCACCGTTTCCCCATCTATTTGCCATCAAGTGATGGGACCAGATGCCATGATCTTCGTTTTCTGACTGTTGAGTTTTAAGCCAACATTTTCACTCTCCTCTTTCACTTTCATCAAGAGGCTCTTTAGTTCTTCTTCAGTTTCTGCCATAAGGATAGGGTTATCTGCATATCTGAGGTTATTGATATCTCTCCTGGCAATCTTGATTCCAGCTTGTGATTCCTCCAGCCCAGCATTTCTCATGATGTATTCTACATATAAGTTAAATAACCAGGGTGACAATACACAGCCTTGGCGTATTCCTTTTCTTATTTGGAACCAGTCTGGTGTTCCATATAAAGTTCTAACTGTTGCTTCCTGACCTACATGTAGGTTTCTCAGGAGGCAGGTCAGTGGCCTGGTATTCCCATCTCTTTCAGAATTTTCCACATTTTATTGTGATCCACACAGTCAAAGGCTTTGGTGTAGTCAATAAAGCAGAAATAGATGTCTTTATGGAACTCTCATGCTTTTTCAATAATCCAGATGTTGGCAATTTGATCTCTGGCCCATCCGCCTTTTCTAAATCCAGCTTGAACATCTGGAAGTTCACAGTTCACGTGTTGCTGAAGCCTGGCTTGGAGAATTTTGAGCATTCCTTTACTAGCATTTGAGATGAGTGCAATTGTGTGGTAGTTTGAGCATTCTTTGGCATTGCCTTTCTTTTGGATTGGAATGAAAACTGACCTTTTCCAGTTCTGTGGCCATTGCTGAGTTTTCCACATTTGCTGACATTTTGAGTTCACAGCATCATCTTTTAGGATTTGAAATACCTCAGCTGGAATTCTATCACCTCCACTGGCTTTGTTTGTAGTGGTGCTTCCTAAGGCCCGCTTGACTTCACACTCCTCTAGACATTCCAGACATCCTAGGTGAGTGATCACATCATCATGATTATCTGGGTCATGAAGACCCTTTTTGTACAGTTCTTCTGTATATTCTTGCCACCTCTTCTTAATATCTTCTGCTCCTGTTAGATCCATATCATTTCTGTCCTTTATTGATCCCCTCTTTGCATGAAATGATCTCTAGTCTTTTCCATTCTGTTGTTTTCCTCCATTTCTTTGCATTGATCACTAAGGAAGGCTTTCTTATCTCTCCTTGCTCTTCTCTGGAACTCTACATTCAAATGGGTATATCTTTCCTATTCTCCTTTGCTTTTCGCCTTTCTTCTTTTCACAGCTATTTGTAAGCCCTCCCCAGCCAGCCATTTTGCTTTTTTGCATTTATTTTTCATGGGGATAGTCTTGATCTCTGTCTGGTTTACAGTGTCATGAACCTCCATCCATAGTTCATCAGGCACTCTGTCTATCAGATCTAGTCCCTTAAATCTATTTCTCACTTCCACTATATGATAATAAGGGATTTAATTTAGTTCATACCTGAATGGTCTAGTGGTTTTCCCTGCTTTCTACAATTTAACTCTGAATTTGGCAATAAGNTATAAGAGACAGGACCACATTTGCTTTATCCACTCATCTGTCCCTGCATGTTTGGGTTGTTTCCTTATCTTGGTAACTGTAAACAATGCTGTGCTCAGCATGAGGGTGCATGTATCTTTTTGAGTTAGTGATTTTGCTTTCTTTGAATAAATACCTAGAAGTGGGATTGCTGGATCATATGTAATTCTGTTTTTAATTTTGGAGGGAAAATTTATTTTGTTTCCCATAGCGGTTGTACCAATTTACATTCCCACCAACAAAGCACAAGCTTTCCTTTTCCTCCATATGCTGCTAATGCTTGCTATTTCTCATTTTTAAATACTAGCCATGCTAACAAGTGTGTGGGTGACATCTCACAGTGGTTTTGATTCCCATTTTCCTATTGATTAGTGATGTTGAACATATTTTCATATACCTGTTAGTCATCTATATGTCTTTTTTGGAAAAACAAAATCTCTATTCAGAACTTCTGTCCATTTTTAAAAATCAGACTGTTTTTTTGCTATTGGATTGTATGAGTTGTTTATATATTTTCGATATTAGTCCTTTATCAGATGTATGATTTGCAAATATGTTAGGATGTCTTTTCATTTTGTTGATAGTTTCCTTTGCTGTGTAGAAGTTTTTTCAGTTTTCTGTAACCCTATAATATAGCATCATTGGCAATAATCATCACACTTACATTAGGTCTCCAGATCTTGCTAATCTGGAAGTTTGCACCCTTTGACAAATATTGGTGATTTATATTGTAATGCATTTTCTTAAACAGAGAGTCTTTGATCCTCCCTTTTGAATAAAATAGGTACCTTTTCATCTCTTCCTGTTCATACCACTTAAGCACAGTTTGGGTTCTTTTGATTGTTTGTAAACCCAATCAATATCTGGCTCCTTAAGATTCTGTGATCAAAGCCGTGAGATTCCACATTAATCTCTTTTACCTATAAACAGACCCTGGTAATTCTGTCTCTCTAATTGCTATGAGAACTTTACTTGTATGGTATTAAACTTTCTATCAGGCCTGGTTTGGGGCCCCCATATCCCAAATTAATCATACAACTAACACTCGTTTAACCTGACACAATTGTTTTTTTCTTTAAGTTCTGTCTCATTTTCTAGGGAAACTCCCTTTTAGCTTCCCACTATGCTTCTAGCCTTGATATAAGGCCTTGACTCCAGGTAAATGGTAAAAAGCTATTTCAACCCCTTAGGTCAAATGAATATTTGCACAGAGCTTTCTGGAGGTGTTCCTCCTGCAAATCGGTCTCCACCAGGCCTTAGTATATAGAATGTGCAAACAATTTAGAAAATAGAAATGAACTTTCAGTTCGAGAAAGTAGTCTAAACAACAAGTACTAAACTCTCATCTTGATTGCTATGTTCAGTTTAGTTCAGTTCAGTTGCTCAGTCATGTCCAACTCTTTGTGACCCCATGGACTGCAACACGCCAGGCCTCCCTGTCCAACACCAACTCCCGGAGCCCATGCAAACTCATGTCCATTGAGTCTGTGATGCCATCCAACCATCTCATCCTCTGTTGACCTCTTCTCCTCTTGCCCTCAATCTTTCCCAGCATCAGGGTCTTTTCAAATGAGTCAGCTCTTCACATCAGGTGGCCAAAGTATTGGAGTTTTGGCTTCAACATTAGTCCTTCCAATGAACACCTAGCACTGATCTCCTTCAGGATGGACTGGTTGGATCTCCTTGCAGTCCAAGGGACTCTCAAGAGTCTTCTCCAACACCACAGTTCAAGAGCATCAGTTCTTCAGTGCTCAGCTGTCTTTATAGTCCAACTTTCTCATCCATACATGACTACTGGAAAAACCATAGCCTTGACTAGATGGATCTTTGTCGGCAAAGTAATGTCTCTACTTTTTAACATGCTATCTAAGTTGGTCATAACTTTCCTTCCAAGGAGTAAATGTCTTTTAATTTCATGGCTGCAATCACCATCTACAGTGATTTTGGAGGCCCCCAAAATAAAGTCAGCCATTGTTTTTGCATCTATTTCCCATGAAGTGATGGGACCAGATGCCATGATCTTAGTGTTCTGAATGTTGAGCTTTAAGTCAACTTTTTCACTCTCCTCTTTCACTTTCATCAAGAGGCTCTTTAGTTCTTCACTTTCTGCCATAAGGGTGGTTTCATCTTCATATCTGAGGTTACTGATATTTCTCCCAGCAATCTTGATTCCAGCTTGCGCTTCCTCCAGCTCAGCGTTTCTCATGATGTACTCTGCATATACGTTAAATAAGCAGTGTGACAATATACAGCCTTGCCGTACTGCTTTTCCTATTTGGAACCAGTCTGTTGTTCCATGTCCAGTTCTAACTGTTGCTTCCTGACCTACATACAGGTTTCTCAAGAGGCAGGTCAGGTGGTCTGGTATTCCCATCTCTTTTTATTGCTATGTTATGCCTACTTATTTCACCCATCTGGCCTCTACATTGTGTTATGAAGGGGGAACAAAGCAGTCTTATAATTCATGGTTATAAGTTTATTTTCTTAAAATTAAATTCAAAATAGTAGTGAGTTATTACCAGTAAATGCCCAAAGGTTGAGAAGACCAGTCAAGAAAAAAGTGATACTTACTATAGGCAACAGTGAGCTCAAATGTGACAGCAACAGTAAGCCCAGCTTCTACTTCTGCTGAAAGAAAAAGAGTCCCAGAAGGAACAACTACCAAATGATCATGCTCCAGAAATGTTGATTACTTAGGTTTATATCCATGTAAGGGTATAGCACAAATGTTTAGGAAAGCTTAGCTTACTTCCTCTGTGATGGGCTGCACCTAAAATGTGAAATGGGGTGGCAAACATCCGAGAGCTAACATAGCTTCACACATCACAGTTATTCATATAATATTAGATTATCTTTCCTTATTTTTCCCTTTCTTCTGTCTTCATGCTAAGTTGCTTCAGTCGTGTCTGACTCTTTGCAATCCTATGAACTATAGCCTACCAGGCCCCTCTGTCCATGAGATTCTCCAGGCAAGAATACTGGAGCGGGTTGCCATTTTCTCCTATCTTTTCTGAAATAACTTCAAGGTTACAAATCCCATAAGGGAAGGGACTTTGTCTGATTTACTTCATCAGTGTGTCTCCAAAGCAAAGGTTAATTCACCACATCTATTATTAGTTAAAGAAAGGGTTCTGGCTGATCATCTTTATAGAGTGTCTGCTCTGGTGGTGAGCCTGAATAAGGTGGCAGCTTATTCAGCTTATGATAAATTGGATAGTGCTCTGGACTATGAAGAGTATAGAACATAGTGGTTGAAATAGATACCACTTCATTGCAAATAGATGGGGAAAATGGAAACAGTGAGACTTTATTTTGGGGGGCTCCAAAATCATTGAAGATGATGACTACAGCCATGAAATTAAAAGATGCTTGCTCCTTGGAAAAAATAGCTATCACAAACCTAGACAATATGAAAAAGCAGAGACATCATTTTGCCGACTAATGTCTGTATAGTCAAAGCTATGGTTTTTCAATAGTCCTATATGGATGTCAGAATTGGACCATAAAGAAGGATGAGAGCCAAAGAATTGATGCTTTTGAACTGTGGTTTGGAGAAGACTCTTGAGAGTCCCTTGGACAACAAGGAGATCAAACCAGTCAATCCCAAAGGAAAGTAACCCTGAATATTCATTGGAAGGATTGATGCTAAAGCTGAAGCTCTACTACTTCAGCCACCTGATGTGAAGAGCTAGCTCACTGGAAAAGACTCTGATAGTGTGAAAGATTGAGGCCAGGAGGAGAAGGAGGTGACAGAGGACTCAGTGGTTGAATGGCATCAGCAACTCAATGGACATGAGTTTGAACAAACTCTGGGAGATAGTGAAGGGAAGGGAAGCCTGGCATACTGCAGTTGATAGGGTCACAGACAGTTGGACATGACTAAATGGCTGAACAATAGCAACAGAACTGGATATACAGTATAACCGGGCAATATAGCCACTGTAATAGAGGGAAGGTGTGTGGCACCCTAAAAACTGAGATCGTCCTGTTGACAGAAGATACTGAATCCAGAAAACCCTCTGAAATATGAGAAGATTTTACGTGAACTTAAAGACCAGGTGTAAAACACTAACTCTTTGTCATTCTTGTCGCCCATCTGTGTATGAGGGACAAAAAAGAGGGGTACAACCATTCTGATGATTGTGTTTCCTTATCTGAGAGTAGAAGAGTGTTTTTGAACATCAATCCAAGAATATCAAGGCCAAAAAACTAAAATGAGAGGAGTCGCAGAAGCGAGCAAGGCAGTGGCGAAAACGGGTGCAGAGGCGCTGCAGAGCCCCGCGTGAACTGCCGGCGGCGGAGCCGCGANGAACTCTTTGTCATTCTTGTCGCCCATCTGTGTATGAGGGACAAAAAAGAGGGGTACAACCATTCTGATGATTGTGTTTTCTTATCTGAGAGTAGAAGAGTGTTTTTGAACATCAATCCAAGAATATCAAGGCCAAAAAACTAAAATGAGAGCAGTCACAGAAGCGAGCAAGGCAGTGGCGAAAACGGGTGCAGAGGCGCTGCAGAGCCCCGCGTGAACTGCCGGCGGCGGAGCCGCGACCTCGTGTTTCGAGTGCTTATTATCAAGTGGCAAGGGATGTTGGCTTGGCTTAGATCAATATACGAAATAAAACATAGTTGAGTAAGTGATGCTATAAAGGACCATAATGATATTTAACACCAAATTTCAGTTTGTGAAAAAAAAAAAAAAAAACCCTGAAGAGAGAGAACACTGGGTCTTGTATTCGTCTCTACTAACCTGCATGTAACAGTCCCTCAATAAATGGTTGTTAAGTACAATGGACACAAGATGATGAAACATGATAGAAGTGATAATCAATGTGAGGGCATGGCTTTCCCACAGAAACTGAAGGATGATAATACAGATTCATCGGGTAAGCATGGGATTTTGAAACAATACAAGTCTGGGTTTGAAATTTGATTTCACCTTTTGCCACAAGTATAACCATGGAAAATTTCTTTCAAGCTTCTGAGACTTTGTTTTCTCATCTGTCAAATATGGATGGTAGAGTAATTAACTCATAGGATTGTTACAAGGATTAAATGTTTTACATATATTCATTTCACTGAATATTGAATATTTTTGCATGC
This sequence comes from Raphicerus campestris, assembly GCA_006410735.1. Classification (NCBI taxonomy): domain Eukaryota; kingdom Metazoa; phylum Chordata; class Mammalia; order Artiodactyla; family Bovidae; genus Raphicerus; species Raphicerus campestris. Next base: position 502,714 of record SJYW01007711.1, read on the forward strand.
TATAATTTTCCAATTTATTTTAGTGGTCTCAAAACTTCCAGTTAGGAAACAAAGGTTTTAAGGAACAAATAATAAAGCAGGAGCACCTGGAAAATGATTTGGAAATAGTCTAGAATGAGATTATTTATTATTAAGCAAACAGAAAGTTTTTCATATGGTAATTAAGAGTAAGGGGCAAGATTTCAATGTAACATGCTTCCCTGCAATTTGATGGAATTCATTTTACATTATGTAGATGCTAACTGAAGTGCCTTAATTAAATCATCCCAAACAGAGTAGCTATGGGTTGACTTTCCTGTCGTCCAAACTGGTCTTCTGGGGCCCTTCTAACCAAATGAACTGACTCTAACGCTATTTCTGCCTTTTTTTTTTTTCCCCAGGACTCACAAAGATAAGAGTCAACACACAATCAGCAACAGAGTGTGGCCTTTGGGAGACCACATGGCTCCACATTCAGAATCCCCAGCTGCTGATCAAGGTCAAGCATGCCTTACCTGAATGAGATTTGTTCCTGAGAACAGTCCGGAAATTTTCTTGAAGACCTAAGGAGAGCATTTCCCTTGAGGACATTTTCACTGGGAGGACTTCACGGTTGCCTGTGTAGGCTGTCAAAAAAAAATCACCTGAAGATGGGTTTAATTTACCTTATTACTGAAAGGAAAATGTGCCGGGTCAAAATTCCTGCAGGATCAGTAGGCTTTCTTTGTGTGTATAATGTCGAAACACTGTAGCATGCTTTTCTGAAGGGATTGGTAAGATGTGGAGAGGACATTTTAATTAAGAACTGCACATTTTAAAAAGCAAAGCTTTCTCTTTGAATCTGAGAAGAATCCCTTGATAAATATTATACTACAATAGTAGCATTTTCCACTGAGTTTCTATAAGTATTATTACATCTATATGTTTGCATCTATCATTTTAATAATATTCACATTGGTTTTATTTGTATCTTATTTCACTTTACTTCTCTTAATGAAATTTCAAATCCGTGGATGGTTTGATTCTTCATAGTTCGCACAACAAACATTTATTAAGTACCTACTGTTAAGATGTGCAGGAAGTACCTATACTATTTTGTAAGACAGCATGATATAATAATAGAAAGTATTCACTTTAAAGGTTGGTGATCTTGAATTTAAACTCAGTTTTCACAATTACGGTTTTATGACCTATGACTATTTTATTCAGTTCTCTGAACCTCAGGTTACTCACATGTGCAAAAGAACCAATGACACCTTATGGAGAAAATCACTTTGAGAGTTCAATGAAATAATTTTCAGAAACCAAAAATTTCCTAATATATAACATGTATGTCATAAAGGTAAGCCCCTCCTCAAGGCCCTAATGCCAGGTTCTTGAGAGCTACATTATGTGTGTGTGTGTGTGTGTGTGTGTGTGTGTGTGTGTGTGTGTGTGTGTGTGTGTATCCCAAGGCAGGGATAACTGTTATATATATCTATAACTTGAATCCATGCTAACATATTAATCATTCTACGGGCAATCCTACTTTACACAGACTCCTTGGTTATACGAAGCAGCAAGCATTTNGTGTGTGTGTGTGTGTGTGTGTGTGTGTATCCCAAGGCAGGGATAACTGTTATATATATCTATAACTTGAATCCATGCTAACATATTAATCATTCTACGGGCAATCCTACTTTACACAGACTCCTTGGTTATACGAAGCAGCAAGCATTTAATGAGTCCTGGTATTTCCAGAGATGCATTATACCTCATTTGGGATATTTCCTAAAGAATGGTAAGAAATCTTGGCACTCGCAAAACTACATATATTCATAGATTTGTCTTCAGTTTGTCATACGCATTCTCTTAAATGTAAGGCATTTTATAAATGAGCACAGCTAATTCACATGCCCTGGGGTGGTTGGGCTTCGCTTGCATTTATAAAGGAACACTCCATCAAATGGTGGGGTTTATCCTTTTAATCATTAGGAGGAGTTCTATTAAATTCCACCAAGGCCATTCTTTCAACTTTCAGGCTAC
>SJYW01007714.1:0-10945 GCA_006410735.1 Raphicerus campestris
GAGGAGCTGTGGGGCCTCCCCCGTCCTCACGATGAAGCTGAGCAAATGAAGGCAGTGTCTTCCCCACCGTGTCAGGGCGGCGAGGCCATGGGGAGCCACCCCCCGAGAACCACAAGGCCAGAGGGGCCGCCAGGTCTGCCCTGGACAGGGAGAGTCCGGGCCCAGGCTGGCAGGGAGCGGCTCGGATTCCCACGGGTCCCTGGAGGCTGAGTGAGGACCCCTGAGGGGCCTCACAGATCCCCGGCTTCACCCTCAGGCAGCTCGACAGCTTCCCAAGGCAGAGCAGCAAGGGAGTGGCCCGTGTGTCCGGGGAAGGGAAGAGGGGCCGTTTAGAGACTTACCCTCAGGGGCTGAACTGGCACCCAGGTTCCTAAGCTGGAGCCTAAGCCCCCGTCCCTGGGGCTGTTTGGAGCTGGGCCTTTGAGAATGGATGACATAAAATGACATCATGGCGGGGGTGTCCCGATCCCACGTGGCTGGTGTCCCTCTAGGAAGAGACTGGGCCACAGACGCTCACAGAGGGAAGGCCATGTGAGGACACGGGGACCAGACGGCCGTCTGCACGCCAGGAGAGGGGCCCAGGAGAAGCCAGCCTCGCCCACAGCAGGAGGCTGGGCCTGGGAAGCCGAGGCTCGTCTGCAAGTGAACAAGCGTCTGTTGCTTAACCTGCCTGGCCTGCGGTGTTTGTCCAGTGCAGACACCCAGAACCTTCTAGGGCCGCCTCCCCACAGTGCTGACTCCTGGGGGCCCCGGCCCACGTGCCCCCTGGAGACAGTGGCTACTCAGGCTTATTTTGCAGTGTTAAGCCATCACTAACTGATCATCCGGGAGCCACAGAGCTGGTCCTATTTCTCAACACACATTATGAAGTTTTTTGTCAAATGGTTAACATGAAAAAGACTCACCTTCCTTAAAACGTGCATTTTAACCCAGGGCAATAAAGCAACAAAAATACGCAGCAGAGACGATTCCAGGTGGCGAGTGCTGAGAAACCCAGCCAATCGGCTAGAGACGCTTCACAGATCACTCAGCAGATCAGAGGAGGTTTTAAAAAACTGCTTAAACTGCATCTGAAGAGAGCAAATTGTCCTGTGGTATCTCACAAATGTCGGTTTCAACATGGCAAGTATGAAGTTCAGTCTATAATAAATGGAAAACTTAAGCATTTCAAATTGCTGCCTCGTGTTGGTATCTGTCAGTTATTAATGGTTGGGGTAAGTGAAGGCTGTAAGCACATTTCTTTGGTCACCTACATCTGCAGGAGTTAGATATATTTAGATATGATGTAAGCTTTGGAGCAAAGGAAAGTCATACTCAAGCCAATAATGAAATTAAATTCAACCAAATGCCTTATCCCAGCATCTGTTTCCTATCCGCTGGGCACTAAGACTCTAGAACTGAGCCAGGCCTCGGGCTCCCGTATGGCTCCCCCAGCGGCCTCCGCCAGCCTGGGCTCCGACCTCCAGGGGTCAAAGTGCTCAGGAAGCTGCCCTAAGGACTCGCGGTTTCACATGGGCTGAAGGGTGCTCCTCACATCCCCGTGACATCCCTCAGCCTCCTCCTCACACCCGCTCTTTCATCAGGGCAGTGGAAACCATCTCCATTTGATCGACATTGCTACACAATCAGTTTTCTGAAAATCCGCAGCCTCCATGCTGCGCCCTGAGGCCTCGGTGTAGACTCTCCAGGGCCGCAACCGGCCGACCCTCTTGTTTCTGCCCTGCTGGAGCCCTGGGGCCTTGGCAANACATTGCTACACAATCAGTTTTCTGAAAATCCGCAGCCTCCATGCTGCGCCCTGAGGCCTCGGTGTAGACTCTCCAGGGCCGCAACCGGCCGACCCTCTTGTTTCTGCCCTGCTGGAGCCCTGGGGCCTTGGCAAGGCCACTCGCCATTCTGTGCCTCGGTCTCTTCTGTAACATTACCTCCCTTATAGAGGGATCATTCTGGCGAGGACTGAATGAACAGTACGCATTAGACACTCAGTACAATGTCTAGCAGTGAAGAGTGTTGGCACGGTCACAGTTATTATTATTATTTTTTTTTATGAAACAGACCCGGGTGGGACGGGGCAGAGCATGGGGTACCGAACGCAGAGGGTGAAATTGAGCTAAGCTGTGGGGTCCCGGAATCACCGTGGACCCCCAGGGTCCCGGCAGAAAGAGAGTCGAGCTCGCAGCCTGCTTCCTGCTGCGTCCACAGACGTTTCTTCTCGACACACATTCATTTTGGTCTCTAGACTCCGGCGGCCCCCGCATTGGACCAGCTGTCTGAACTTTGTGATGAGTCGTCTTGGCTGTTTTCTGTTTCCTGGGCTCACTTTTGTGTTTACAGATCACCTCGTCTTAGCCTCTTGCCTCCTGGAAAGACCAGAGTTTTCTGCTTTCCACGTGTCCTTTCCACTGAGTGTCTTGGTGGTGGTGTCCAGCGGGCGTTCAGCGAGTACATTGCGTGGATGCACTGATTCAGGCTTACACTGTGTTTTTCCCCAGGACTAACGGGGAAAGGAGGACCAAGGCTGCATATCATCACACACAGAGTACATCATGCAAAATGCCAGATGGGATGAAGCACAAGCTGGAGTCAAGATTGCTGGGAGAAATACCAACAACCTTGTCTATGCGGATAACACCACCCTTATGCCAGAAAGTGAACCGAAACTAAAGAGCCTCTTGATGAAAGAGGAGAGTGAAAAAGCAGGCTTAAAACTCAACATTTAAAAAACCTAAGATCATGGCATCTGATCCCCTCACTTCATGCAAATAGATGGAGAAATAATAGAGACAGCGACAGATTTTATTTTCCTGGGCTCCCAAACCACTGCAGATGGTGACTGCAGCCCTGAAATTAAAAGATGCTTGTTCCTTAGAGGTACAGCTACGACAAACCTAGACAGCATATTAAAAAGCAGAGACATTATTTTGTTGACAAAGGTCCATCTAGTCAAAGTTATGGTTTTTCCAGTGGTCATGTACAGACGTGAGAGTTGGACCATAAAGAAAGCTGAGTGCCAAAAGGTTGATGCTTTTGAACTGTGGTGTTGGAGAAGACTCTTGAGAGTCCCTTGAACTACAAGGAGATCCAACCAGTCCATCCTAAAGGAGATCAGTCCTGGGTGTTCATTGCTAGGACTGATGTTGAAGCTTAAACTCCAGTACTTTGGCCACCTGATGAGAAGACCTGTCTCATTTGAAAAGACCTTGATGTTGGGAAAGATTGAAAGCAGGAGGAGAAGGGGACGACAGAGGATGAGATGGCTGGGTGGCATCACTGACTCAACGGAAATTCAGTTCAGTTCAGTTGCTCAGTCGTGCTCAACTCTTTGTGACCACATGGACTGCAGCGCGCCAGGCCTCCCTGTCCATCACCATCTCCTGGAGTTCACTCAAACTCACATCCATCGAGTCAGTGATGCCATCCAGCCATCTCATCCTCGGTCGTCCCCTTCTCCTCCTGCCCTCAATCCCTCCCAGCATCAGAGTCTTTTCCAGTGAGTCAAATCTTCACATGAGGTGCCCAAAGTACTGGAGTTTCAGCTTCAGCATCAGTCCTTCCAATGAATATTCAGGATTGATCTTCTTTAGAATGGACGGGTTGGATCTCCTTGTAGTCCAAGGGACTCTCGAGAGTCTTTCCCAACACCACAGTTCAAAAGCATCAATTCTTCGGGGCTAGATTTCGTTATAGTCTAACTCTCACATCCACACATGACCACTGGAAAGGCCACAGCCTTGACTAGATGAACCTTTGTCAGCAAGGATGTCTCTGCATTTTACTATGCTGTCTAGGTTGGTCACAGCTTTTCTTCCAAAGAGCAAGTGTCTTTTAATTTCACGGCTGTAGTCACCACCCGCAGTGATTTTGGAGCCCAAGAAAATAAAGTCTCTCACTGTTTTCACGTCAATAGACGGGAGTTTGAGCAAACTCTGGGAGATGGTGAGAGACAGGGAAGCCTGGGGCGCTGCAGCCCATGGGGTCGAAGAGCTGGACACGACTGAGCGGCTGAGCCGCCCCTTCGGGGTATGCAGAACGCGGCTCTGCCCCCAGCGGCCTCCAGCTCTGCTAGGAGCAGGAGCGGCACTCCGGCCCGCACTGTCTGTGGACAGTCGGCACTCAGCACCCGCCATTCATTTCTTCTCATCATTTCTCTGAAAACCTCTTTAGGAGGTCCTACTCTGAGCTGGCACTGTGCTCAGAAAAAGGGTAAATAAGCTAGACTTGAAGGTTGTGTCATGGCAGAAGAGGAGTTAGACGTGCAAGCATAACTGAAGCGGGTCTGGGCCGTGAGCTGATGAGACACTTGTCCGAGGAGCCGCTCACCTGGGCTTTGAGGCCTCCGTGACTGTGGCCAAGAGCTCGCCAGGTGGGGAGGCCAGCCCACGAGCCGCAGCCGTGCGGAGGCGGTTTGTCTGCTGGACAGAGAGGGGTCTGATGGGAGCCTGGTGGGGCGAGATGCTCTGAGCTTCTGGACAGTCTTCCAGCCTGTGGGCGGTTCAGAGTCTATTCCACACGGGAAAGGAGCCACAGAAGGTGAAGTCAGCCCGAGAGACGTGTGATTCCAGAGGGAGCCCCGGAGACCGGGCATGTGCGGCCTGGGGAGCGCAGGGGCTGAGGTTGGGTGTGAGACCCCAGCACCCCGAGAGCGCAACGCAGGGTCAGCTTTGCGAGACCCACAGCAGCGGAAGCCAGCTGTACACAGAGGGTCCTGACAGCCTCCATGATGATGGGGAGGTGGGGCTCGTCCCCGGGCACCCACACACGCGTCCAGGCCGCGGGGCAGCCGAGCAAATGCAAGCGCCTCCAGCTGAAAGAGCAGCAAGTAGGACTTTATGGAGAAGGAGGCTGAGGGGCTTCTATAGTGATAAGCGGGGAATCATAAAGACCTCCAGAAGAATAATGCCAGATATCCAGTAAGAAATTTAGTGTCCCATGGAGAGTGATCAAACACTTCAGCTTTTAATTGGAAAAACTATACACCGTGTCATAGTAACACTTTACTTCACATAACTATGGAGGAGACAACCTCCCTGGGAGACAAGAGGTTTATGGAGAAAGGCTAGGCGCCGTTCAGAGGGAGGCGGGCGTGTGTGGGTGCGCGCGCGTCTCACTCTCCTAGGAAAAGGCACTGTTTCCGAAATAGCCCATGGACAGAGGAGTCCATGGGGTCGCTAAGAGTCAGACACGACTGAGCGACTTCACTTTCACTTTTCACTTTTATGCACTGGAGAAGGAAATGGCAACCCACCCCAGTGTTCTTGCCTGGAGAATCCCAGACACCGGGGAGCCTGGTGGGCTGCCGTCTATGGGGTCGCACAGAGTCGGACACGACTGAAGCGACTTAGCAGCAGCAGTAGCCCCCAGACATAAACTCCCGGAACACCGCATGTGGATTTCAGCAGGGCGCGGTGGAGAAGGGGCGGCGTGTTCCTAACAATTCCGCCGGTTCCCGCTCATTTTGGCCTCATTCTTAGGCCTCTGAAGACCCACACCGTGAGGACGCGGCGAGAAGCCGTGTGCGCCGGAGGCTGACACCACCGGGACCTGCAGCCTGCCCGGCGTGGCAGGACCCACATCTCCCACCCGGCTCACTGCCCCAGACCCTCGCTCTGGGGGCAGGCGCTGCGAGCCGAGATCATACTCCGGATTCATTAGATTCACTGGGCTTCAAGGGCACGGGCGCTCTTGAACTGACTTAAAGGTCAGCCCCAGTGCCTCCCATTAACACTTGACTTGAAACTTCAGGAAGCACATGTGATATTGATTTCAAATACGTCTCCAATTAGCTCCCAGAGAAGAAAATGTCTTTTTACTCACTTGGAGTAAAAGTGAGCCAATGGAGGCAGGCACTCTGAGGTGGTTCAAGGAGGGGAGGGTTAGGCCGGATCGCCTGTGGATATGACCCTTCAAATGGAGAGAGTGTCCAAGACCCTCTTAGTTGAAAGTCCCTTGCAAGTGTTCAGTGGGTGGCGGCAGAGCTGAGGGCTGGCAGCCCGTCTCCAGGCCCTCGCCGAGGGAGGCTGTGCCCCTTCTGTCCTGTGTGTTTGCAGAGTTTGGAGCGGGTCAGGCTGTGGTCTCTCTCCGCCTTCTGCCCCTCTGCCAGTAGGCACATGGAGAGACCAGGGCGTCTGAGCTCTCACCGAAGGCGAGAGCTCTCACCAGGGCGACGCAGCTCAGTGAAGCGGAAGACCATGGTTCCATCTGGGGCCGGGGGGCAGCCGTGTGGGTTGCTGTCGCCTCTGTGGACAGTCCAGTGACCGCTGGCCTTTCCAGTGTGGAGACAACTTCCAGAGCTTTCGCCAACCACTGTCCCTGTCCCTCGGCCGTGACGCAAAGGGGCAGGGCAGAGGCCAGTCCCAGCGTGGACCTGTCCTCTGGATCTGGGCTCGGGAAGGAGTGAGGCTTGAAGGGACTGGTTCTTCAACTGTTAGCAGCTTCATGCAACCCCAGTCCAAGCAGATCTCTTAAGCTGAGACTGTTTTGTGAAGGAGACAGTCATAAACACATAGCATATACGTAGAAAATGCATAACGTGTGTATATTTATAATGTGTGAGACAGAATTCACCACAGTCCCAGGGTCTGCGAGGTGGAGACTGGGAACTGAGTCACACAGAGCAAGGGTCTCTTCCATGGAGCCTCATGTTTCATGATCATCAATTAAGTTACAATAAAACTACAAATTGCGTGCATCTATGGAAACTGAGTTTTCTCTGTTCTCTCCAGGGGAAATGACATTAAAATAGAAAAATAATCGTTGGCACGTGAAGTGGTTAAATAGTATGTGGACCATTGGGAGAAACTTGTATGTTCTGTTCAGTTCAGCTCAGTCGTGGCTGAATCTGCAACCTCATGGCTGTTGTATATTAGCTGATCGGCATGTATATTTTACATGGTTTTGCTCTGCGTGGAGTGTTTGCCAGATTTTTTAAACGCATAGTTTGTGCTTTTCATATTGTAGTGAACGGTCACCTTTGGAACTGATTTTCCATTTGTCCTTTGGGGTGGTTTTTCTTGGAGAGGGCTGCGTAAATCATTGTGTCCCAACCTGAACCCACGCTGGGTGCATTCAAGTAACTGCAGGCTGATGAGACTTCTCAGTAGACGCCGAGGCTGTGTTGAAGCGGGCTGAAGTCGCCCGCCCCTGCGAGCTGCGCACGGGGCGCGTGAAGGCCCCCGCTGGCCCTGGGGGGCCGGGCCGGGCCAGGGGAGCGGCGCCGCACAACGTCGGCGGCGCGACAGCTCCCCCTGGTGGTCGCGCCGCGCCCGACGCCGGCGGACGCGGCCCGAGGGGGGAGCGCGTGTCTCCTCCCGCGCGTGGGGGCGGGTGGCCGCTCACCCGGGCCGGAGCCCCGCGCGTGGGGGCGGGTGGCCTCTCTCCCGGGCCGGAGCCCCGCCGTGGGGGCGGGTGGCCGCTCACCCGGGCCGGAGCCCCGCGCGTGGGGGCGGGTGGCCGCTCACCCGGGCCGGAGCCCCGCCGTGGGGGCGGGTGGCCGCTCACCCGGGCCGGAGCCCCGCGCGTGGGGGCGGGTGGCCGCTCTCCCGGGCCGGAGCCCCGCCGTGGGGGCGGGTGGCCGCTCACCCGGGCCGGAGCCCCGCGCGTGGGGGCGGGTGGCCGCTCACCCGGGCCGGAGCCCCGCCGTGGGGGCAGGTGGCCGCTCACCCGGGCCGGAGCCCCGCGCGTGGGGGCGGGTGGCCGCTCTCCCGGACCCGAGCCCCGCGCGTGGGGGCGGGTGGCCGCTCTCCCGGGCCGGAGCCCCGCCGTGGGGGCAGGTGGCCGCTCTCCCGGGCCGGAGCCCCGCGCGTGGGGGCGGGTGGCCGCTCACCCGGGCCGGAGCCCCGCCGTGGGGGCAGGTGGCCGCTCACCCGGGCCGGAGCCCCGCGCGTGGGGGCGGGTGGCCGCTCTCCCGGACCCGAGCCCCGCGCGTGGGGGCGGGTGGCCGCTCTCCCGGGCCGGAGCCCCGCCGTGGGGGCAGGTGGCCGCTCTCCCGGGCCGGAGCCCCGCGCGTGGGGGCGGGTGGCCGCTCTCCCGGGCCGGAGCCCCGCCGTGGGGGCGGGTGGCCGCTCACCCGGGCCGGAGCCCCGCGCGTGGGGGCGGGTGGCCGCTCACCCGGGCCGGAGCCCCGCCGTGGGGGCAGGTGGCCGCTCACCCGGGCCGGAGCCCCGCGCGTGGGGGCGGGTGGCCGCTCTCCCGGACCCGAGCCCCGCGCGTGGGGGCGGGTGGCCGCTCTCCCGGGCCGGAGCCCCGCCGTGGGGGCAGGTGGCCGCTCTCCCGGACCCGAGCCCCGCGCGTGGGGGCGGGTGGCCGCTCTCCCGGGCCGGAGCCCCGCCGTGGGGGCAGGTGGCCGCTCTCCCGGGCCGGAGCCCCGCCGCCCCCTCTGCCGGCCTCAGCCTCCTCGGGGAGGAGGGCTCCGGGCGGAGCTGCAGCGCTGGCCGCCCCGGGCCGCGGCTCCGGCCGAGGGGGAGGCCCGCGGCTCCGGCTCTGTTCTGGGGAGCGGCGCCCCGCGGCGCGCGTGAGCCCCGCGCCGCCCGCCGCGCCCTGGCCTTCCCGCGAGCCCTGGCCCGGGTCAGCAGGAACCCAGGCGCAGGAACAGCGGCCTGGAGTCCCGAGAGCCGGCCCCGCTGCTCTCTTTCCTGCGGGGCCTGGGAGAGCAGTTCACTCTGAGTCTGTGCGCGCCTCCCTCTTCAAAGCGGGTGGAAGCCACTCTGCTGGGACGGCCGGGCGCCCAGAGAGGAGAGTGGCCGCTCCACCCCACGGTGAGGGCCCCAAGCCCTGCGGCGACCACGCGTGGAAGCCAGACGCGGGGGAGCCCGAGGCGGCCCCTGCGAGGCCCTGGGGTGAATATGCGCGCCCCGGGGCGGCGCTACTGCTGGAGTAGCGCCCGGCCTGGACTCGACTCATCCCGCTGGGGCCGAGGCCGCCTGGGGACAGCGCTCGCGGGCCACGGCTGTTTCAGGCGACAGGGCGGCTCCCTGCGCACCCCGGCCCTGGCTGGTGACAAAGAGCCCACCGATGGCGGCGGCACAGACGCCCGTGGCCGGGGGCCTCGCAGCCCCGCCGGCGGCACTGACCCCGTGAAGCGTGCAGTACTTACGGCCGCTTCCCTCCAGACGGCAGCATCCCCGCAGGGCTGCTGCTGATGCCCAGGGCCAGAGGTAGCGCTTGGGGTGGGGAGGCCGCGCAGGGTGCTGCAGACGGACGCACGCGCTCCTGCCAGCTGCTACCCACGGGCGCCCGAGCCGACCCTGAGACGGAGCCGTGCTGTTTCCAGTCGGGCCTGCCCGGGAGGCGGCGGTCCGAGCCGCGGGCCGCCTGCGATGACGCCCGGCGGTGCCCGCTGGGCAGTCTCCGTCCGCCTCCCGCCGCCTCGGGGCCAGCGCAGGGCAAGGCCCGGATTCCTGAGCAGCCTCCAGCGTCCACTAGTGAGAGCTGCTTTTGTTTTCCTGTATCTGATGCAAGGTCATCGCGGGCAATCGGTCCACAGGGAAATAAATGTGAACACAGGTTGTATCGGAACCGCAGGCCCACCTGCCCGGCTTGGAGCGTCAAAGCGGGAAATAACTGTGGCCGACGGCATTCTGTCCACGCACGGGATTTCTATTTTCCATTTTCTTTCTTCCTTTCTGTTCCTGTTTTCAGAAAGGACATTTTAAATGCCTGACACGCCACCGGTTGTTCACAAGAAGATAAAATGTCAAGAAGCACTAAAACTAGGTGGCCGCTGGCATCAGCATTCCTATAGGGACTTTTTTCTTAATAGAAACCTCTGTACTGGCATGCTAGCAGGTTTAACTGCTGAAAAATAGATTTAGAGGTGGGACGGTTTGTTAATTAATAATTAATGTGAATTAATATTTTTAAAGTTAGTTAATATTTAAAAGGTGATTCGTGTCTAAATTCAGCTTTTACAAAATTGAACTGAGGTCAGAGTCATTGTGGGCAAGGTTGGCCTTGGAGAGCCAGGTGGGGGAGGGGGCTCTGCTCCCAAGTCGATGCAAAATGTTGGAAATAAAGCTTAGAATCCAAGTGCCCAGGTCTAATTGTCTTTCCTTTTTTTTTTTTTTCTGGTTACCTGTCTGTGGCTTTTGTTGAATTTCTTCTGAAAGAAGATCCAAAGGTTAACGTTCAACGCTAACTTCCCAAGTCTTGACCTGTCACCCAAGGGGTGTTCCAGACTAAGACACATGACCCCAGAATAGGGGTCACACCGGTGCCCCAGAAACAGCCCCTCCGGGGCAGGTCCTGCCCAGGAGGCTTCTGCATCCGGGGCCCAGGGGACCCCAGTTCCCCAGAGACCCCCTTTCCTGGGTGTCAGGGTGAGCAATGACGTCCTAGCTCTCCCGGTGGGGAGAGGCTTCTCCTGGCTATGGCTTTTGAGGGGCGTGGGGGATGAGCAGATGTCTCCCTCGAATCCGGATCTCACCTACACACACGTCTTTGGCTGTCGGGAGAAGCCGGCTCGAGGGNGGGCGTGGGGGATGAGCAGATGTCTCCCTCGAATCCGGATCTCACCTACACACACGTCTTTGGCTGTCGGGAGAAGCCGGCTCGAGGGCGCCGCGCTCTGCTCACCTTGCGCTGAGTTTGTCGAGGGAAGGATGGCCGTGGACGGGAAGAAGCCCGAGCCCCGTCCAGGGGGAAGGGCCTCCGAGTTTAGAGCTCTGACCCGGCCCTGGTGGGAAGCAGGGGCACCTCCAGCTGGGCACTCACGCGCCCTGGGGTTCCTCCACTCTGACTGTCTGTGTCTCAGGCGCTGGCTTCGGCTCTCCGGCCACAGTGGCCTCCTTTGGGGGTCTTTGGCCCGTCTCTCTGAGGTTCCAATGCTGCCCTGAGGGTCCCTCTGCGCCCCCACTCTCGTTTCGTCTCCTCGACTCCAGGGCAGGGAAGACATCTCTGGGTGGGGACACGGAGCACGTCAGGAGCCGGTGGTGCTGAGCAGCGAGTGCGG
>SJYW01007723.1:29348-40190 GCA_006410735.1 Raphicerus campestris
AAAAAAAAAGAAAAGAAAAAAAGCTCATAAAAGTAGTAAAGGTATATTTGGCCCTTTCTCTGGCGTTGTGATCTGTGTGGGGTCGTTACCAAGGCAGTTCCCTCTGTTTGATTTCCTCTGTTTGCTGGTCTCTTCTGTGTCTGATTTCTGTCTTGACACAGGGATTGCGGTGAAGAACGTGGCCTGCCCTAAGCTTCTTGTACCTCCCTGGTCTAAGCCACTCATGATCAGCGCTCAGGAAGCCCTCCGAGGTGCAGATTTGGTTGGACCTGTGCTCTGTGCCCTTCCCAGGTCCGAGTAGCTAGGGAGTTGGGTGAGCGCAATTGCCGCAATTTCTGGGCTTATCATGCTGCTCAGATTTCTGGGAGCGTCGCTGGAGCTCCTTCTCAGGCAGATGATGATTGTCCAGAGCCACCCAGAAGTCTTAGTTAACAAAGAAACCTGCTTGCAATTTGGTAGGTAATGTCTCTCTTGCGCTTCCATTGCCCCCCTTCCAGGACTTATGGCTCTGTCTACCCGTCACCGGAGGGGGATGATCTGCAACTGGCTATTTCCAATTGGTCCTTTGTTCTGTGCGTGGGACTGTCGCGGTGTCTTATGTTTGAGCATTCCGCGTAGTAGCTATCCCACAGTCTGGTTTGCTAGTCCAAGTTAGTTCGTTCTGGCCATGCACGGACCCGATTCTGGCCGCATTACGACCCCGATTCTCACAAAAAGCCCTGAAGCCTGCGTTTCCGCGGCCCGCTTGTTAGAAATCACTGCCGCTGGCGGGTCCCGCTCCTCCCTGCCCAACCCCCACTCACTGGTGTCGGATGCAGATGTTTGCACTGCTTATCCGCTGGGGGATTTACTGTAGGGTTCGTAATCTGTTGGTTTTAATTATTTATTTTTCCTTCCTGTTATGTTGCCATCTGTGCTTCCCAGGCTTGACACAGACTCGGCTGCAAGAATGTTTCTTGGAGCTTGGAAACCTCTCTTTTTAACAGTCTCTTCCCGGGACGGGATTCCCTTCCCGGGACAGGGCTCCCTCCCTACCTCCTTTATCTCTTTCTCGTCCCTTATATTTATTCCTACCTGTTTTTGAAGCCAATGATCTGCTTTGCTGGGTGCCTGATGTCCTCTGCCAGCATTCAAAAGTTGTTTTGTGGAATTTACTCAGCATTGAAATGTTCTTTTGATGAAGTAGTGAGGGAGAGAGTGTTCTCCCCGTCCTATTCCTCTGCCATCTTTTTTCAGTTTTCAACTTTCTTGTATAATTTGTGGCAGAAAGTCTAGTCTACTGTGGTTATTCCTGTCTCTCTCTAAAAATGCTATTATTTTAATCCAGATTATTTTATAGTTTTTCTTTTCCTTCAGCTTGAATACAATGTGCCTACTGTTACTTACTTGGTATTTAATCTTGCTTATTGTTCTCTGTGCTTTCTGACACCCTGGCATGGTATCCACCATTCATTTTTGAAAGTTTTGAATCATTATTTCTTCATTTTTTTCTGTTCCATTATTCCAACAATTCCTTCATGTTCAACTCTTTTTCCTCTGTGTTTTCATTCATGGTTGGTTGTTAATATTTTCTATAGTCACTTGTGCCAGAGGCTTTTGATTCTTCTGGTTTCTTTGCTTTGTCTCTCCTCTTGACTTTGCACTTTTATAAATATTCCTCCTTAGTTGTGTCTCACAAGTTTTATATCTCTAAGCCATTATTGTTGTACTCTAGATGGTGCTGGTAAAGTTGGAGGGGTGAATTCAAATATTAGATATGCTTCTGATTTGTTTCTTAGAACTGAGATATTCACAAACATTCCTCTAATTGTATAGCTTTTAACCCTAGTCCCTTCTCCCTTCTCTGACTACAGTTATTCCAATATATAGTTTTAAAATATAAGACTACTAATGACTATAATTTTTTCTCCTTAGATGATAAAGGAAGTCTAGAGGGGGACAGGAGAGAAAGGTATTCTTTTTCACCAGCTGAAATTTCACCAACTGGTAAAGCCATTTTTCCTGGAGGGAGGACTTTGTTATAAAGTGAACAGTGGCTATATTTCATGATGATTCCTTTTCCTTTGCTTCGTGCAGAAGTATGAGAGGGTCTTTCTTGTATCCTCACTGTAAGAAATGGTAGATTTCTGCTGAAGGTAAGCCCCCCAAAATGCTGGGTCTTATATAGGTCCCATAGGTCTCACGTGGTCCCCAGGAATGTCTCACTCATCTGATAATCCACACACAGCATCCAACAGTTCATCACGGTTACTGTCTACATGTCTGAACAATGTAGGGTTGAAGAGTCTTCTACTCTGGATAAACCAACTTCAGTTGTGTCTGTCTGTCTAAACTTCAGTGTGGCAGTTTGCAAACCTGTTCTCTGATGGGTTCAAGAAAGTCATTATTTTTAGTTTGTTCAGTTTCTCTTTTGAGGATAAGACTAATGCCTTCCAAGTTCTTTACATGTCATAGCTGAAACCGTAAGTCCAAACATTGAAAAATCTTACTTAAAATGTATATGACAACTTAAAACCCACTTAAGAGAAAGAGAGAATCTTTTGTAGTTTTCAAAGTATATGCCATTTTGCATCCATTTAATGTTTCCCCAAATTCCAGCCCTCTAGTGTTGCTACCCCTCAAATTCTGGCTTCTTCCTAGATATTATTTTCATTATATTTGGATTTGAATAGTTTGATCATGCATACCTAAGCTTGGTTTACTTTTAATTTACCCTTACTAGTCCTCCATCTGAATTTACTTCTTTCTATAGTTTTAGAAGTTTTTCATGCATTTTTCCCAAATACTTTTTAGACACTCTCGCTAATCCATAGTTATTTGTTCATTTCTTTTGAAGTACCTGATAGTGATATTTCTATTCTGCCATTAAGCCCATCTATTTTTAAATCAAAAATTATACTAGTTTTCACTCCATAAATTTTTAAAAACTTTTTTCACTGAGATGCCCTATCATCTTTTCTGTCATTTCAAGTTTATTTTTCTTTTTTTGCTTCCAGGCACAAGCATATAGGAGCTGCTTTGAAATCTTTTTCTGACAAAACATCTAAGTAACCAATTATCAGTGTATGTTTAATTTTTGTTTCCTTGAATAGGTTAAAATGTCATTTTCAAAAAAATATTTTTTACTTACTAAGCCCTTCTAGATTATATCCTGCATGTAGTCTGTAATGCTCTTTAGACTCAGATTTCTATCACAGTCATCAGGAGTATGTTAGTGTTTTTATTTTAGCAGAGAATCAGTCTTGTTAAACTCAAGTTTAAAGCTTTCTCATCTTTTTGGGCAGTGGTGTGAATCTTATTTTAGTGACCTATTTTAAAATGACACTCTGGGTCACTTCCATGCATATATAGTTTAGGGGCTGATTGAGAATTTCGAAATTGATCATAGGAATTTGAATACCTTTCTCTGACTCTCCGCTCTGGGATTTTCTCACCTCTCTAGACTACCTGGGCTATTTTCCTTGCTTCCTCTGGCCAGGAGGGTGGTGGATTCCCACCACTTTATCTTCTGTTTAGGCTGAAGCTGAGGTTTGCTTGGGGGAAAGTGGGGGCCGGGGAAAGCACACAAAGAAAGAAAACATTGGAAAACATGAAAAACATGACAGTTCTCCATGGGTCTTTGACATTTCGTCATGGCTTTCAAACCGTTATGATAGGCACTTTGGTAAATAAAAGTAGAAGGTATTCATTTAAATTTAGATTTCAAATAAACAGTATTTTTAGGGTAAGTATATCACACATATTGTGGAGACATGTTTATACCAAAAAAAGTCATTATTTATTGGAAAATTAAAATTGAACTAGGTTTCCTTCATTTAATCTTAAGATCCTACAAGATACACTGACAGATTTTATTTCAAACTATCTTTTCAAGAATGTTTGTATAGCAAACAGGCTTGGAGTTGGAAGATAGCCTCTCAGTCTGGAACAAAGAAAATAACCAATATAATGGTGATAATGTCACCCTCTGAATTAGAGGATAGTTTTGCTTGCAGCCGACTATGAGAGTCATGTTCTCTAAGCTCAGCTCTACAGCAAACTTACTACGCATGCATTATACGCCTCTCTCCTCTACACTGCCTTTTACTGTTCTGTGCTGCCCTTTCCTTTTGACCAGAATTTATACTTGTTATCATTGGATAGGATTAACTTTAGTTTCTGTACACGTTTGTGTCAGAAATAGAATTCCTCCTTTGAAAATGTGGCCATATTTTTACAATAATTGAAGCAGAAGTAGATAATATGCAGCTTATTTGAACAAAACTATTAACCAATTGGAATAATAGGATAATATACATGCCCAGTAATGAATATTCATATTTTTCAATTGCACGTGGAACTGTCACTGAAGTAGAACATGCCATGAAGAAAGCCTTGGTAAATCTATAGGGATTGAAATCATATCTGACCATATTGCATACAACTAAGCATCAATAAAAAAATAACTAGAAAAAATTGAAATGTTTTAAAAATTAAGCAACAATAAGTAAATTTAATTTGTAATAGTTTACAAAGCTGTCTCTTCATAAATTCTCTACCTTTTACTGAAATGTACTTAAATTATAGATTTCTCCATTTTAACTATTCTCCTAGAGTCACTTCCTTTTAAAAACAGCCCTTAAAAAGAATAAATTTGACTCAGTTCTCATAAGATGGATGAAACTGGAGCCGATTATACAGAGTGAAGTTAGCCAGAAAGAAAAACACCAATACAGTATACTGACACATATATATGGAATTTAGAAAGATAGTAATGATGACCCTGTACGTGAGACAACAAAAGAGACACAGAGGTATAGAACAGACTTTTGGCCTCTGAGGGAGAGGGAGAGGGTGGGATGATTTGGGAGAATGGCACGGAAACATGTATACTATCATATAAGAAATGAAGCACCAGTCTATGTTCACTACAGGATACAGGTTGCTTGAGGGTGGTGTACGGGATGATCTGGGGAGATGGTGTGGGGAGGGAGGTGGGAGGGGGCTTCAGCATTGGGAGATCATGTACACCTGTGGCTGATTCATGTCAATGTATGGTAAAACCAATACAGTATTGTAAAGTAGAATAAAGTATTTAAAAAATATAAAAATAAAAAAAACTGTTTTGAAAATTCCTTAGTCACCAGTACAACACAGCATAAGAGTAGAAGCCAAATTTTGTTGTTAGACTAAGCACATCTTAAGTTATTTTGTCAAATGGCTATAAATATTTCTAGACGTTTACTGTCAAATTTAGCCCTTACCTTGCTGGAGACCGGTAAGTCTCTGGGTATATTCCTTACCTACTCTGTGCAGCATTGTTTCAGGATATATTTGTTTCATAATATTTATTCATAACAATAATTGCGCTATGCATGCCAGATCTATTGAAGACAAATATCTGCAGGTAGTTCCAGATTTTTCAAAATTCCACACTGATGCACACCAAAGCTAACAATTCTTTTCTAGAAAAAAATGCTTTAAGCAAAGTCAAGCATTAAAATGTATTTTTCACTTAACTATGCACACAAAGTTGATTGATTTGGCTTCAAGGAGTATAGGTTATTATTTGTTGTTGCTGTTTGTTGTTCAGTCACTAAGTCGTGTCTGGCTCTTTGTGACCCTATGGACTGCAGCACACCAGGCTTCCCTGTCCTTCCCTGTCTCCTGGAGTTTGCTCAGCCTCATGTTCATCGAGTCAATGATGCCATCCAATCATTTCATTCTCTGTTGCCTCCTTCACCTCTTGCCCTCAGTCTTTCCCAGCATCAGGGTCTCTTCCAGTGAATCAGTTGTTTGCATCAGGAGGCCAAAATATTACAGCTTCAGCATCAGCCCTTCCAATGAATATTCAGGGTTGATTTCCTTTAGGATTGATTGATTTGATCTTGCAGTCCAAAGGACTCTCAAGAGGTTATCATTAAAGGAATTTAAATATATATTTATAAGTAAGTGAAGAAAAAATGGGCAAAAAAAAAAAAACAAACAACAAAAAAAAAAAGAAACCCAGTAACAGTGGGAAATCACCTAAGATATTAGATGCAGTCTGCATCTGTGAGGCTGAGTTTGAATGTTGTTCTCCAAGTCTCCGAGCTGATTATATTTTACCTGCTGTGCATTTCAATTAATTCTTTTTCTAAAATAGTGACAAAACTTGTGAGAGTACTACAAAGCCTCTAATACTCTGAGAACTTTCCTTCTTTCTCAGTATCTGATCCTAAGCTGTTTTTACCCTGAAGGGCTTCTTTCCACTTAGTGAGATTATGTTATTAACACATGACCCACTGCACTTCTATTTGGGGAAAGCATCTATTTTTAGGGTCTTTTAATTGGGATATTTTTAAATATTTTATGGCAAGGCTACCACAAGAGAAATTTATTCAGAAACAGTTTGGAGACCTGAAACTCTTGGCTAGTGCAGTCTGTGAGGATAAAAAGAGAAAAGTGTACCTTAATAGGTGTTTGGCATATATTCAGTGAAACCACCCAAACAGGCTTGATTTTGTGTGAATCTAGAAATTTTCTGTGAAATGGCATTTTCTCCACTATCCATTACAAAGACACAAAAACTAAAATAAATGTTTTCTTAGTTTCAAATATTACTAGTAACCTTGCCTTTCCTATTGCATTTGAGATAGTTCCCTCATTGCTGAAATCAGTTTGCTGAACTCTGGACTATTTACTTGAATATGAAGAATGTATCTCTCATGTTTTTCTGATTAGCGGTTATTTTGCTGCAGATATTATAGATTTTTATTAAGCCAAGTGTGCTTAATTCATGCTGTGCTAAATGAAGTAGGTGGCGGCCATTCAATTTAGCCAATTAGCAGCAAGAGTCATTTAGGAAAACGCTGAAGGACCAAGGACTTCTCATTACATTTTATTTATAACAAGGGCAGGAGAGGGAAAGATCGTGATACACCCCACTGCATAAATTCCGAAGATCCAAAATGCTTTATATCTCATGCTCACATGTTGGCTTGTACAGGGAATATAGTGGGTTTAAATTAGTGTAAAATTATATGTGTTCTGAGTTGAAATTAAGTTTATGTGTACATATTCTTCTGTCTCTTATACACATCTTCTGGAAAGCATATATTTTTAGGTCNTTATATCTCATGCTCACATGTTGGCTTGTACAGGGAATATAGTGGGTTTAAATTAGTGTAAAATTATATGTGTTCTGAGTTGAAATTAAGTTTATGTGTACATATTCTTTGGGGCTTATAAATTCCTATAGGAGACAATTATTAATAGTATATTTGGCCAAATGTATTTGTCCCTTAATAGTTAGTGATCATAGAAGTAATACATTCTCTTTAATCTTTCATTTTGTATTCAGTCATTTAATAAAAATGTATGGAATAGTTAGTCTTTTTTAAGCCACAAAACAAATAAACTATAAACACACATTGCCTAACTCCCAGAGATACTAACAGTCCACAGAGTTGTAACACTGAAAGAAATTTGTAGGCAACTCTTTCTTACACTAGGTTTCAAAAATGGCAAAAATATAATTAGCATCTGGTAATAGATATATGGCCAAAGTTCATATTTAAATAGAATGATTTTAGAAAGTTGCCAGACTGGGGAATTCATTCCATTTCTTATGTAGCTTTTGTGGAAGACTTAGAATGATGCTCCTCTTTGTAACCTAATTCACTTCTCCCAGGTCTGGGGTTGTAATTTAAGGAACTGATGAATTTGCTGATAAGAACTGGACTTGAGTTGCTCAGTTTTACCCTTTTGGTGACAGTTGTCTAAAGAAAATTAATAAGCTTCTCTTCTCCACACTGACAGCTTCTGTAGAGTTCAAGTGCTGCTCCATCATATTTTCAGCATTCTTCCAACAAGGTGACTCACTTGTCTTTCAATTATTCCTGAAACCCAAGCAGTGAAAAGGTTGGGAGATTTATTGAGTTCCCATCAAGTTTCCTAAAGACTGTCCCTCATTGTGTCTAACACATCAGATTTACTTCCTGGTCCCCTCTTCCCCAGTGAGACCAGGTTAATAAATTGGCTCTTGTTCAGCATTTGCAGTTTGAGGCCACATGTGAAAGAGCAGACTTCCATTCTCACATCTCAAGAGAGAATAGCATGAATTGTCTCCAGACCATGAATGAAATGGGTGGGTGGAGGGGCAACCTCAGTCTGTACAGTTCTTTTCCCCCTCCTGCAGCTGCTAATACTCTTATTCTTTAGGCCAAGTACCAAGAGTTGAATCTTGGTAAGTGAAAATTTGATGTGCTTTCTGGTATTGTTGAAATTTCTCAAGACTAAACATTTCTGATGTAAGAGCTAATGAGATAAACTGTAACCATTCTTTTGTTGTTCTAATTTTATCTCATAGATAAAATCCACATTTTTAAAAATGCTTTACTGAGCTATGAAGATGTGTTAAAAAATGTTTTTAGGAAATCCAGTGAGTCAATCCAGTCATTTAGTCATGTCTGACTCTTCATCACCCCATGGACTGCAGCACACCAGGCTTCTCTGTCCATCACCAACTCTGGGAGTTTACTCAGACTCATGTCCATTGAGTCAGTGATGCCAACCAATCATATTATCCTCTGTCATCCCCTTCTCATGCCTTCAATCTTTCCTAGCATCAGGGTCTTTTCAAATGAGTCTATTTTGCATCAAGTGGCCAAAGTATTGGAGTATCAGCTTCAGCATCAGTCCTTCCAGTGAACAGCCATGACTGATCTTTAGGATGGACTGGTTGGATCTCCTTGCAGTCCAAGATACTCTCAAGAGTCTTCTCAAACACCACAGTTCAAAAGCACTGATTCTTCGGCGCTCAGCTTTCTTAATAGTCCAACTCTCACATCCATAAATGACTACTGGAAAAACCATAGCCTCAAGGCTATGTCAACTAGTTGTCCAGTTGTCTAGTCAACTAGACAAATGTTTGTTGGCAAAGTAATGTCTCTGCTTTTTAATATGCTGTCTAGGTTGATCATAGCTTTTCTTCCAAGGAGCAAGCATCTTTTAATTCATGGCTGCAGTCACCATCTGCTGTGACTTTGGAGCCCAAAAATATAAAATCTCCAATTGTTTCCACTGTTTCCCCATCTATTTCCCATGAAGAGATGGGAATGGATACCATGATCTTACTTTTCTGAATGGTGAGTTTTAAGCCAACTTTTTCACTGTCCTCTTTCACTTTCAAGACGCTCCTTAATTCTTTTTTCTCTTTCTGCCATAAGGATGGTGCCATCTGCATATCTGAGATTATTGAAATTTCTCCCGGCAATCTTGCTTTCAGCTTGTGCTTCATTTCAGCCTGGCATTTCGCTTGATGTGCTCTGCATAGAAGTTAAATAAGCAGGGTGACAAGATACAGCCTTGACGTACTCCTTTCCCTATTTGGAACTAGTCTGTTTCATGTCCAGTTCTAACTGCTGCCTCCTGACCTGCATACAGGTTTCTCAGGAGGCAGGTCAGGTGGATGTCTTTCCCATCTCTTTAAGAATTTTTCAGTTTATTGTGATCCACACAGTCAAAGGCTTTGGCATAGTCAATAAAGCAGAAGCAGATGTTTTTCTGGAACTCTCTCTTTTTTTTTTTTTTTGATCCAACTGATGTTGACATTTTGATCTCTGGTTTCTGCCTTTTCTAAATCCAGTTTAAACATCTAGAAGTTCATAGTTTATGTACTGATGAAGCCTTTCTTAGGGAATTTTGAGCATTACTTTGCTAGTGTATGAGAGATGAGTGCAAGTGTGTGGCAGTTTGAGAATTCTTTGGCATTGCCTTTCTTTGGGATTGGAATGAAAAGACCTTTTCCTTTTCTGTGGCCACTGCTGAGTTTTCTAGATTTGCTGGCATATTGAGTGCAGCACTTTCACAGCATCCATCTTTTAGGATTTGAACTAGCTCAACTGGAATTGTCCTTGCATTCTTCATAGTGATACTTCCTAAGGTCCGCTTGATTTGGCATTCCAGGATGTCTGGCTATAGGTGAATGATCACACCATCATGGTTATCTGAGTCATAAAGATCTTTTTCATATAATTCTTCTGTGTGTTCTTGCCACCTTTTTAAATATTTTCTGCTTCTGTTAGGTCCATATCATTTCTGCTCTTTATTGTGCCCATCTTTGCATGAAATATTCCTTTGGTATCTCTCATTTTCTTGAAGAGATCTCAAGTCTTTCCCATTCTATTATTTTCCTCTAGTTCTTTGCTTAAGTATACAATCAAGTATTGTCAATTATACGCACTATACCCCAGAGTAGATCTTGAGAACTTAATTATCCTGCAAAAGTGAAGCTTTGTCCTCTTTATTATCACCTGCAAATTTACAAAGAGCTGCCCTAGTCTGTCTGGGCACAGAGACTGTATACCACAGATTGTCTGGGCACGTGTGTGTGTGCCCAGTCATGTTCAGCTCTTTGCACCCAAGGCCTGTAGCACACCAGGTTCCTCTGTCCATGGAATTTTTCAGGCAAGTGAGTTGAGAATTTCCTGGAGGGGGTTGCCATTTCCTTCTCCAGAGGCTCTTCTCAATCCAGGGACCAAACCCATGTCTCCTGCGTCACCCACACTGCAGGCGTATTCTTCACCACTGAGCCACCTATGATTAGCTTATAAACAACAAGAATGTATTTCTCACAGATATGGAAGCTGGAAACCCTAGATCAAACTGCCAGCATGGCTGGATGAGGACCGTCTTCCATGACATAGGCTGCCTGTGTCCTCTCATGGAGGAAGGGACTATGGAACCCAGTGGGGTCTCGTTTATAAGGACATAACCCCATGGATCCCATGAGTCTTCACTCTCATGACCTAAGCACTCTACCAAGGCCCCACTTCCTAATACCATCACATTGGGTATTAAATTTTCAGCATGAATTTTGAG
>SJYW01007723.1:48207-62648 GCA_006410735.1 Raphicerus campestris
TCCTAAATCACTGCAGATGGTGATTGCAGCCAGGAAATTAAAAGATGCTTACTCCTTGGAAGAAAAGTTATGACCAACCTAGATAGCATATTTAAAAGCAGAGACATTACTTTGCCAACAAAGGTCCATCTAGTAAAGGCTATGGTTTTTCCAGTGGTCATGTATGGATGTGAGAGTTGGACTGTGAAGAAGGCTGAGCGCCAAAGAATTAATGCTTTTGAACTGTGGTGTTGAAGAAGACTCTTAAGAGTCCCTTGGACTGCAAGGAGATCCAACCAGTCCATTCTGCAGGAGATCAGCCCTGGGATTTCTCTGGAGGGAATGATGCTGAAGCTGAGACTCCAATACTTTGGCCACCTGATGCGAAGAGTTGACTCACTGAAAAAGACTCTGATGCTGGGAGGGATTGGGGTCAGGAGGAGAAGCGGATGACAGAGGATGAGATGGCTGGATGGCATCACTGACTCAATAGATGTGAGTCTGATTGAACTCCGGGTGTTGGTGATGGACAGGGAGGCCTAGCGTGCTGCAATTCATGGGATCGCAAAGAGTCAGACATGACTGAGCAACTGAACTGAACTATGAAGAACTGACTCACTGGAAAAGACCCTGATGCTGGGAAAGATTGAGGGTAGGAGGAGAAGGGGACAACAGAGGATGAGATGTTTGGATGGCATCACTGACACAATGGACATGGTTTTGGGTAGGCTGTAGGAGTTGGTGATGGACAGGAAGGCCTGGCATGCTGCCATCCATGGGATCACAAAGAGTCGGACATGACTGAGAGATTGAACTGAACTGAGATACTTCATGACATTGTAGGGAATGGTTTATGTCCAATTAAGAAAATGTGTACTCTTCCATTGCTGGTATAGTCTTCTAAACATACTAGTTAGGTTTAGTTAGTTGGTAGCCTTTTCAATATCCTATGTTTATTAATTTTTCTACTGACCCTATCAATTGCTCAGAGAAGTGTTAAACACACAAAGCTGGATGATTTAGCTCTTAAATCTACCTACTTTTGTTCTGTTAATGACAAACACTATTGGCATTTATAAATAGAATTATTATGTCTTAATGAATTAATCCCTTTCTATTATAACATGTTGCCTTTTACCAGTTAATACTCCTTCTCTTGAATCCACTTTCCATGTTACTAAGCCACACCTGATTTTTGACATTTAGTGCTTGCATGTTATTTCTTTCTCCTGCATTTTTTGAGGTCTTTATATGGTGTTTAATATGCATAAACACCATATTATTATATCTTCTTTTCCTACATTTAACAAGTACTGCTTTAAAATGAAAGGTTTAGTTAATTTACATTAATAGAATACGATGTGGATTATAATTTTGGAGCTTTATATCTGTTATTTTTAGTATCTCATGCTCTGTGTACTGTGTGCTTTCCCCACAGTCTTCTTTTGGAAGGTAGAGATATAGAAGGGTTAGAGTTGTCATGTCACAGAAGCAGGAAATGCAAGTAGGTAAATTTAAAGTCTAACAGAAAAATTTGTGAGTTGAGAAAATCCTGGTAACCTGGAAATTACTGGAAATCCTGAGGAGTTGATCAATCAATATTTGTTTTCTTACCTTTCCCCCTAAATGAGGCTTATCTCTTAACCTCATTCTATTATCCACTGCCTAACCCCTGCCCTCATCCCACTGGAAAGAGGAATGAAAATATTTTGTCACCACCACTGTTTTCTGACAGCCAGTGATTTCCAAAATTGTCCCTAAATTGACAGATTTCTCAACACTATGCTGTTGGAAGTCAAGGAATTCAGAAAAAAAGTCCCATTACTTTTTGGTTTTGTTACTGGAATAGAGAAATATATTGTTATATTTCCCTGCAATAGCACTTAATATTTGACTTGAAAGTGTATATGGATCTTGTAGCAGGAAAAAAAAAAAAAAAGTACAGATGAATGGGAGCCTAGTGAGTTTTATGTCCACTAGAAATAGTAAGTATAGTCCATGAGAACTTGAACTTCAGTCATTAATTAATACACACTAGGTGATTCCAGGCACTAGAAGCTGAACAGGGATCACTGTTCTTTGAATTTACAGTTGTTTACAGAGCATGGTTAGATAGCCTCACTGACTCAGTGGACATGAATTTGAGCGAAGTCTGGGAGATAGTGAAGGGCAGGGGAGCTTCATGTGCTGCAGGCCGTGGGGTCTCAAAGAGTCAGACATGACTTGGTGACGGAACAACAGATGAAGTGTGGTCCTTCCATCACCCATTGGTTAGCTGAGATACACAAAGAGATTCTGCTTCAGAGGGATCCACAGGGCAGAGATTATCAGTGCTTTTTGGACCAGAATATGATATAACAATCAAAATATCTGGGAAAATAATGAATAGGCCAACAGTTTTGTAAGCAGATAACAGAATCTGAATGAGTCACTTAAGCAGAAGGGACAGAAGCCAAAACAAAATGCCAGAGTACCAAGTCAACTTTGGAGAACTCCCAAGCAGAGAGAAGCAAGATGACCATTCAAACAGACACAGGGGAAGGTGTTTTTGAATGGGTGTGTAACTCTTACCACAGTCAGTAGACTGTCTTGTATTACTGTGTGTGATGCATCGCCAAACCAGCTCTGATGAAAGAACTAGGGAGAGAGTGTACAGAAATGAGTTGACACTGCAATAAATAGCATTAAAGTATTTCGTTGTTATACTTGCTACACAAATTTGGTGCACATAATTTAATTATACTAGGCCATCATGAATTGATTCCAAAAACTTACATAGTGCCAAGAATTGATTAAGGATTTTTGGTGTGAAGCTAAGCTGGAAGAACTTAAAAGCATGGATGTTTTTCCATGTTTTTGTTATTGGACTTAGAGGAAAATCTGAAATCTGTAAACAGAAAGGAACCCTAAACAAAAGTGTTTGTTGTTTTCTGTAGGATAGCTCTCCTAATGCTTTTAGCCCTGGGCACTGAAGATTTATTGACAGATCTAAGAGAAGTAGCAACAATTTCAGAACCTTCAGAAATGAAACCAAAGTGTCAATGAGGCAAACAATTTAGTGTGTATATTTTATATTTTATTCAGAGCTTTTTGTTTGTGTTCCCCATCTATTTCTTTCTTCTTTATTTTTCAAGTGAATTTTGAGATAGGATGGAAATATGCAGAGATACAGGTTGATACACCAAAGGATGGAGGGGTGGAGCTATGAGCATAACCCACACTCTTATCATTCACACCTGATGTGAGTCTGTAAGATATTTCAGTGGGCTCTTTGAGACACAATTTGAGAATCATTGCATTTGAGGACTGTCATAACTGTAATCCAGGCTTAGGTGTCCAACATCCTGGAGAATGTCCCATGTTCCTTCTTTTACTGGCTGGCATATTCTGTATGTCCACGATAGGACTTGGATGCTTACTATACACACAATTGTTTGCTTCTTGGGCAGTGGGTATAAAGATTCTGAGATCAAAGGAGTGTTCTGAATTGGATACACATACTTGAGAGTCTCCAGAATATAGAAAATGTTTTATGCCAGAAATCTAAAGGGAACACACGGCAGTAAAGCGGAAAAGAGAAATGGCCCAATGTCATCTATGGTGCCCTGTCGTATTCAGAATTGGAGGCAGTGAAGAGGACTTAGAAAAGGAGTTCAGTAGTAGATAATGAAATGGTAGGAAAACCAGATCAAAGTGGTGTCATAAAGTTAGTGTTTTAAAGACAAACTCGTTGTGAAATGCTTTTAATCAGGTAAGATAATCATTTATAATCTTGAGAAGGCTAATTTTATCTGGATACTATGGGCAGAACTGATGGGAAGGAGTTTGAGAGATGAGAGGAAATAATTTAAGACAATCAGAAAAGATTTAAGAAATTTTGCTGTAAGAGAAAAGTATGGGGATAGCTAGACAGTAATTAAAAAAAAAAAAGTATTGTAAAGTAAAAAAATAAAAAATAAATTAAAAAAAAAAACTAACTGACTTGAAAAGCCATATTCATTTCAGTATTGTTTTGGAGACAACAGTTTTGTCTTCAAATATCAGCTAGTGAAGTGCTTGTAATGTTAGAAGCTTCAATCCAAGCAACTAGAGAAATATACCCTAAGAGAAAGCAGCAAAGGACATTTTGAAAATTCTGCCACAGGTTTTTAAGAGACACTGTGTATACTTCTATTCTCGAAAGTTATTTTTTCAATATTTCTTATTTTGCTAAGTACACTGTTATTTAACTGCCTTGACAAGCATATACAACACACATTTCTTATTTTGAATTTAAATGATCAAGACATCAATGTTTTTGTAAAGCAAGTTTATGTTCATCCTAATGCAATCTTAATATTTATAGAAGTACCAGATATTAACAACTTTTTGGGTTTACCAATGACATAGTTTACTCTCTCCCAAATGTCCATTTTGTAAACTAACTCTGGGGTTTGACATAATTACTGTGGATTTCCCAAACCACTCTTATGTTATATACCTATATGATACATGTCCTCTTCTCTATGTGACCAGCAGATAGATTATCTTGTCAGTTAAGAAAAGGAAGTATAATCAATGTAGAAGAATTTCACTATTTATATTGTTTTTCCAGAATGGTAGAATCTTTATTTTTCCAGAATTTTTTTAAAATACAAAGTTTGAAGGAAAATACTAATACTATGGATAACAGTTGAACCACCACCACAACAAATCAATGCAAAGTTTTAAAATGATAAGGGAACAGTTTCTCCTTATATCATGGAAGACCTGCAAGCCAGGTGTCCAACTGTTTCATGGTTTTAGTGGTTGAAAGAGATGTCTTCTTCCTGTCTGGGAGATACATCTTATTCATATAAATGGTATTATTTGAATGAATGCATGCTCTAATTCTGTCAAATTCTGTTTTATTTCTGATAGTCTTTGAATTATAAATTAGCTTATTTAAAAATATTGATTACATACAAGGATAAAAATTACTTATATAAGACATCTTTTGTCTATAGTGTCCTATTTAGCTTAGGAACAGAAAATATGTATTAAAATTTTAAAGTGGCAAATAATTTCATAAAATTAAGAAAAGCAGATTTACAAAACAACTACCCAAGGTATCAGTTCAGAGTGAGTTCATCTCAGATGGTGTGAGAAGCATGGCCAAAGGCATATGTCGGTCATGTAAGATACACATATTTCTCTTGATAGCTTCCGATTTTTCTTGCCAGATTCTTTGTTCTTTTGGGATAGAGTAGATCAGGACAGCAAGACATATAGGCTGATACAACATCAGGAACAAAAATACATGTATCGCCTTTAGCAATTCAGTGATTCTTTAGTCAGCTGAAATGGAAGTTCTGGAAATCACTTTGTGGTTATCCACAGCTAGACTAGCTACAACTTGTTAAAAAACAATGTCTGTTGACACCAAGATATTTGAACAAAACTGTTTAAAAACATGTTCTGTTTCTCCACTGCCCTTTGTATTTTCTGTTAGTAATTCCTACTTCCTTCCTCTTTTTCATTCATTAAAAATCAAGTTTATATCCTTGGAGGAATTCTGTGACAGTCTGATGAGAAATACATATTTTTAGTGCTATGATTTCTTAAAATAGACACACATTTGAAGACAGTTTACTGCTCAAAGGTGTTTGTTTGTTTGTTTGTTTACTGCATCTATGTTAGACAGAGTGCTGTATCTAATATGCATATGCCGGAGGTGAATTGAAAACACCTTAAACTCTCAAATTCTGTACTGAGCTTCAGTGTTGTTTCCCCTGTTTAAAATGCTGAAATAAAGTCAAAAATAAAAGTTAAAAATATACAAAGACATGGTGGGGAGAGTCTGAACAACTCAAAAACCAGGGTTTTTGACTCCTAGTCCTTTGTCTGTCTTTGTAAACAGAATGAAGCATAAGGCCTGGACCACTCTTCCCTCCATGTGCAAAATCTAAAATAGGCAAAAGGCATGTTCACTATTTTATTTTCTTGGAACTTTACTCAGTACAAGCCAACTTTCAGGAAATCAATGCTATAATATGGTATATGTCGCTACAATTGAATTGTGTACTGGTCTCCTAGGACTATTTGAATATCACTTCGCATCTAATTTGGGGATAATATATTTCATTGGCTTGGAACAGTAGTTTGGTTGCTGTTGATGCTGTTGTTCAGTCGCTCAGTCATGTTTGACTCTTTGAGACCTCGTGAACCGTAGCACGCCAGACTTCCCTATCTGTCACAATCTCCCAGAGCTTGCTCAAACTCATGTCCATTGAGTCCATGAAGCCATCCAATAATCTTGTCCTCTGTCGTCCCCTTCTCCTCCTGCCTTCAATCTTTCCCAGCATCAGAGTTTTTTCTAATAAGTCAGGTCTTTGCATCAGATGGCCAAAATATTGAAGATTTATCTTCAGCATCAGTCCTTCTAATGAATATTCAGGATTGATTTCTTTTCAGGATCTACTGTTTAGATCTCCCTGCAGTCCAAGGGACTCTGAAGAATCTTCTCCAATACTACAGTTCAAAAACATCAGTTCTTCAGCCTTCAGTCTTCTTTATGTTCCAACTCTCACATCCATACATGACTACTAGAAAAACCATAGCTTTGACTAGATGGACCTCTGTCGGCAAAATACCATCTCTACTTTTTAATATGCTGTTTAGGTTGGTCATAACTTTTCTTCCAAGGAGCAGAAGTGAAGTCGCTTAGTCATGTCTAACTCTTTGCGACCCCGTGGACTGTAGCCTGCCAGGCTCCTCTGTCCATGGGGATTCTCCAGGCAAGAATACTGGAGTAGGTTGCCATTTCCTCTCTCAATTTCATGGCTGCAGTCACCATCTGCAGTGATTTTAGAACTCAAGTAAATAAAATCTGTCACTGTTTCCATTGTTCCCCCATCTATTTGCAATGAAGTGATCAGACCAGATGCCATGATCTTCGTTTTATGAATGTTGAGTTTTAAACCAGCTTTTTCACTCCATCTTCATCAAGACACTCTATAGTTTCTTTTCACTTTCTGCCATAAGGGTGGTGTCATCTGCACTTCTGATTGCGGTGATTCCACTTTGTGCTTCATCCAGTCTGGCATTTTGCTAGATATACTCTGCATAAGTTAAATAAGCAGGGTGACAATATACAGCCTTGACATACTCTTTTCCCAGTTTTGAACCAGTTCATCGTTCCATGTCTGATACTTGACCTGTATACAGGTTTCGCAGCAGGCATGTAAGGTCTGGTATTCCCATCTCTTTAAGAATTTTCCACAGGTTTTTTTTGATCCACATAGTCAAAGGCTTTGGCGTAGTCAGTGAAGAAGAAATTTCTCTGGAATTCTCTTTTTGATTAAGTGCGATTATTAAATGAATGCTTAATGAGAAACTTATGAAAAACACAGTTCTGGGAAGAGTTGAAGATTCAGCAAGGGGAACATACAGCATAGTGGGGATCATAGTTCTTTTTATTTATCCAATTTTTATCAGAAAAACTTGGATAGCCCCTAACTGTACATTCCCATGAAGCTCTGGCTAAATCATATGACAGACTCAAGTATCTCTCCTGAGAGACTTTAACTGCAAAACTACTGAGACTTCAATTGGTTGATTCCATCTTCTTAGTGTTTAGGTTTTCCATAGTTTTTGCATGTGTAAAACAAGATTGTCTAATATATCTGTAGTCATGCTCTGCTTTTAATAACGATTATGATTTGTAATCTCTTAATATTCCANGTAGCCCCTAACTGTACATTCCCATGAAGTTCTGGCTAAATCATATGACAGACTCAAGTATCTCTCCTGAGAGACTTTAACTGCAAAACTACTGAGACTTCAACTGGTTGATTCCATCTGCTTAGTGTTTAGGTTTTCCATAGTTTTTGCATGTGTAAAGATTGTCTAATATATCTGTAGTCATGCTCTGCTTTTAATAATGATTATGATTTGTAATCTCTTAATATTCCAAGGCAGAATATGGCAAATAATGCATCTTTTACTGATGGTAGGAGCATGTGGCTATCAGCTACTATGTGTCATAGTCACTTTTCATGTTGAAAAGCCACTCTTTAATGCGTGATTATTTCCCAGTGATTACCACAGAGCCTGCTTCTTTACTGACAGTCAAAGTTGCTTACTACAGATGAACATATGAATCTGGGAACAAGCAAATAAAGGCATAAATGGCAGCATTAGTCAGAAAGTATCAACTCAAATGACAAATGGTTCATCCCATTTGGAGAAAACATGTCCTGGAAATGATAGGATATTAATCTCACAATGCACCTCTTGTTAAAATGGGTGATAATAATGGAACATATTTTCATCTTTATTTGATATGGTCTCATTCTGCATATGGAGACTTGAGCAATACTATGAATGAATACATAGTATTATATATAGTAGGAGACTATAACAGCACTAAAAATAGTGTTTCCTCCTTACCTATATAAGCAAAAACTTTAATGAAACCTCCATTTCCAGATATCCAGATGATGACTGGTCACCTCTAGTATCCCATAGGTACCTGAAATACACAAAAAGGTGTTTTGTGGGTTTTGGGGGGTTTTTTGGGTCAGAAGATCTTGATTTGAGGACTAGTGTTAACATAATTTATTAACAGCTGTATTCAGGCAAAACTAGCAAATATATTTGTATTTTTAAAAGGTATCAGAAAATACGGCAGCTAAGAAGGTATGAAATATCAATTGCAATAGAGAGTTGTTTAGTCACTAAGTCATGTCTGCCTCTTTTGTGACCCATGGACTACAGGCTTCCAGGCTCCTCTGTCCATGGGATTTTCCAGGCAAGAATACTGGAGTGGGTAGCCATTTCCCTTCTCCAGGGAATCTTCCTGACTCAGGAATCAAACCTGCATTTTCTGCATTGACAGGCAGATTCTTTACCACTGAACCACCTGGGAAAGTTACTACACTGGGTAGTAACTTTGGCTTAATCCTGTAAGGAAGCTCCAGAGACAAAGCAGACTGCATATTAGAGTTGCCCAGCTCAGATGCAAGGGAGCTAGAATACTTGCCCTCTCGTACCTGGTGGTTATTGATTAAAGTCCACCTCAGGACACATGTAAGTTCCCTGGCCATCTAGCTGTGCATGAGTGCCACCAAGCAGGTTCCCAGAGACAAAGGGGTGACCTCGGGAAGAGACTCAGATGCTCACTGTTAGGGCTGGCATACTNAATATTAATGCGACACCTTGAATTTTCTTATATGCAATAAAATCTTATTGCTCCCCTATGATTTATTAAGGCGACCTTAAATTTAGTATATAAATTATGTTACCATTTTTAGCAGCAAGATGTTTGGTGTCTCTATTAATAAAAATAAAAAAAGAATTTGCTTTAAGGAGAGTAAATGAAAACTTTTCATTCCTTAAAAATAATTTTTAAAAGTATATGTTGGTAGTGTGCCTCTGGCTAACTTTGAGAAAAGAGAAAATAAGTTTTCTTAAAGTATTTTGGTATTATATTTTGACTGAAATAATTGAGAAAATATGTAATGCCATTATGCTCTTAAAAATGGGTAGTTTCCTTCTTTTCACAGAACATGTGGCCACAGCAAATACAGCAAATGTTACTTAGCAAATTATAGGAGTATTGAGCTGTCATCTTTTTCTTCAGGGGAAGCACTGACATCTAGAATATTTTAACTATCTGCTAGTTCATGGAAATGAGTTTATATATTACCATCACTTTCCCATTAGCCAAAAGATAAGAATAGCATCACGGGCATCACTGATGTCATTCACACATGCTAGACTGTAAGATTGTGTTTAGAAGGGCATATTTTCTGTATAGTGACTAAGAAATTACCTCTTCCTTTTGATTAACATTCATGGAAAAACAGAATGCAATNAGATAAGAATAGCATCACGGGCATCACTGATGTCATTCACACATGCTAGACTGTAAGATTGTGTTTAGAAGGGCATATTTTCTGTATAGTGACTAAGAAATTACCTCTTCCTTTTGATTAACATTCATGGAAAAACAGAATGCAATAGTGAAATCCTTGATCACCCAACAGATAATCACAGTTATACTGCTGGAAAAATGATATTGGGAAGGGGGGCTGGGGCAAGACATCAACTCTGCCTTTTCTTGTTTAAAATATTCCTTAGGAGTTGTTCTTTTCACCGGAGTATAGTTCTTAATTTGGGGGGCAAATATGAACAGGAAAACCCAGGTTTTTCCCTCCATGTGGTTTTTTAGATAGATGGTATCTTTTGATAAAATAATAATCCAGAGGAAGTAATCCAAAATTCAGAGATTTTCCTGAGCCTGATTAAAGTCGTGAAACTCACTGAAGTGGACTGTAAATAAGCTGATCTAAAACATCTTTGTTAATGATGAAGAAACCCAACCCTCAGACTTTTATTTTGTACACAAAAGCTATCAGGTGCCTGCTGTTCACTCTTAAGGAAACCCAGAGTTATTCTCTGGTTCTCCCCTGCCATCCTGGCTACACACTTCAAGTCCCCAGGAACAAGTCTGAGTTCTAATAATAATGATCAGGGTTTATTTATTTATTTTTTGTGAATTTAAGAGTTGAAGAGTTGTCTTACTAAGCTTGGGTGAAGATGTACTCCCGGGATCTTTTCCATGAACTGGTGTTGGGCTTCCCTGGTGGCTCAATGGTAAAGAATCCACCTGCCAATGCAGGAGATCCAGGTTCTATCACTGAGTTGGGAAGATCCCCTGGAGAAGAGGATAGTTACCCACTCCAGTATTATTGCCTGGAGAATTCCAAGGACAGAGGTGCTTGGAAGTATAGTGCATTGGGTTTGCAGAGTTGGACATGATTGAGGGATTTAATACTTTCACTTTTATCAAGAAACCACAGGCAGCATCCAATTGTTGGCTTTCCTAAAAAGATAGAATAGAAAAAAATTCTGAATTGGACATATTAGGTTTTCATATGAAGCTTAGCTGTTTGAAGTAACCTTGGGAAGTTATTAATAACTCATGTCTAACATGCACACTTACAAAATGGGAAAATGGCATCACTTTCTGTAATTAAATGGGATACTGTTTCAAGTGTCTGACATATAGAAAGTTCATCACTAATGTTAGTTTTCACTGTCTCCATCTATAATCATTTTTCTCCATTTCCTCTATGAATGAGCCACTAAAATGATTCAGGAGCATTATGAGTTAAATAGCTTTGTCTTTGGGGAGGTTGTTGATTCCCCACTCTTACGCACAATTTCCCTTGGCATGTGTTATACTGGCCAGATATCTGGAACATACTCTATAAATCAGTGATTTCCTATTTATGTCCTGATGTGTGTTGCCCAGTGGAAATAAGAAGTCCCTGCGTGAAATATGTTTTCTCTCGTGATTGGAAATGGAGTAATTTAATGACTATTAGCACTATGCACACGGTGTAATACAAGAGCACACACAAGAAGCCAAAGGTGATACTATTTTAGTCAATAATGAAGAAAGGAAGGAAGAGATGGAAAATGCCGTTATCCTCAAGGCTGCACAATGATTCGTGCATCTATGGTGACAGCACCCTTCTCCCTGCCTCCCCAGGTGCATTGTCTGCTTTGTATAAGAAGAAAAAAGAGGCACCATCCTAACTTTGAGTCATTCTTCCCCTGGAACAGGAAGAGATTCCTTCTATTCAGCGGGCACTCAGGGCTCATCACAGTCCACAAGGCACAGCGGTGGGCAGTAATTACCTTATCTTTCCCATTCAGCTGTCTCACCATCTATTCCTCCATTTGAGCCTTTCATTCTTGCTCCATGCAGAGGCCTTAGGTAAGATTATTTTTCTTCCTAAATGAACATTTATGAGCATCAATAAATCTAGGCTAGAATGAAATGAAGTCACTGAATACCTCTTGGTAGATAAATAGATACTTTAAGAGAAAGGTACAGATATATAGGTCCCCATGCTCCTTGAGTCAGTTCACAAAAGATACCCATGCAGTCTGAAAATACATTGTACAGTCTTGTTTCTCCTTTTCTGCTTCTTGCCTGGAGTTTGTGAACTGCAACTGGCAGAGTATCTGTCATGCTATAAGGACTGTACAAGGCTGGACTCACACCAGGGTGTGGAAATGATGAGATGCATTCCACAGATGTCTCTGCTTGTCTCGCTCTGCTTGTACAGCCCCCCTAAGTCACCGAAGAGAAGCACACTCATACCTGCCCCTGCTGAGACTGAGCCGGGGCCCTCAGCCCAGCTCCCTTGTCTTTAACATTCATGGAAAAACAGAATGCAGTAGTGAAATCCTTGATCACCCAACAGATAATCACAGTTATACTGCTGGAAAAATGATATTGGGAAGGGGGGCTGGGGCAAGACATCAACTCTGCCTTTTCTTGTTTAAAATATTCCTTAGGAGTTGTTCTTTCCACTGGAGTATGGTTCTTAATTTGAGGGGCAAATATGAACAAGGAAACCTAGGTTTTTCCCACCATGTGGTTTTGGGGGGAAATCTGAGATCAGGCCAACACTCTTAATGTATGCAGGTCCTTTATACAAAACTGTTCTGGTTGGGAAAGAGAAGGTAGCTGACCTCTGCTGGGAGAATCCTGTCCATCTGTTTTAGATACTTCCTCCATGAAGGGGCAGATGGTCTGGTTATAGTGGAAAAGAGACCCAAAGATAAGAGACTCTTTATGCCACTCCAAGAGATCCACACACTTCACCTGTTTCCCAAATTTCTTTGTCTGCAGTCTTCTAAGCTTGCTTCTTCATGGTTCCTAACTAAACCTCTAAACCATTTGTTCAGGAAGCCATGCCCATCCATAGCTCAGGCATCTCCTCCTCCTGTAAGGGGAACTACCAAGTACACGGCCAACCCCTCTGCTCACTGAAGGTGTTATTTCCCTTAACCATTGCCTGTGAGATCACATTTGACAAGCCTGTTGTGTGGCAGAATAAATGCAAGGCACAATCACTGCAGTGAGTGTCGGTAACACAGAGTGTGAACAGTGCAATCTTTGAGTTTGTAATGGAGAAGCCCGTCAAAAGCTACAAATGTAAACTGAGCATGGAGGTAGCAGAAGAGGTGAATCAAAGTCATCTCCTCAGCATAAGTTTGCCTTCTGGACCCTTCTCAAGGTCAAATCCACAGACATCACAGTCAGTGCTCCATGGATTGCTACTGTAACTACCCTGAGTTGCCTGATGGATTCAGAAGAAGCAGATCAGGATGGACTAGTCTGGCTGCATAGCCTGACCTTATGCCAAGGTCAGGTGTTCTACCCTAACAGGAGTCAGTGCCACACCAACAGCTTTTTTTTTTTTTTTTTTTTTTTTAATTGGCTGTGCTGGGTCTTTGTTGCTGAGCGGGCTTTCTCTAGATGCGGTGAGTGAGGTGACTCTTTAGTTGCTCTGTACAAGACTCTCACTGCAGAGGCTTGTTGCAGAGCACAGGCTCTCAGCACTCCTGGGCTCTGGAACACAGACTCAGTAATTGTAGGCACAGGTTCACTTACTCCAGGGCTTATGGGATTGTCCTGGACCAGGGAACGAACCTGTGTCCCTCAGAATGGAAGAAAATAATAGCAAATGA
The DNA here is from genome assembly GCA_006410735.1 of Raphicerus campestris. Lineage (NCBI taxonomy): Eukaryota > Metazoa > Chordata > Mammalia > Artiodactyla > Bovidae > Raphicerus > Raphicerus campestris. The sequence goes on from SJYW01007723.1 coordinate 61,699, forward strand.
AACAACTGACAAAGGATTAATTTCCAAAATATACAAGCAGCTCATACAACTCAATGCCAGAAAAACAAACAACCCAATGAAAAAGTGGGAAAAAGACCTAAACAGACATTTCTCCAAAGAAGACATACAGATGGCTAACAAACACATGAAAAGATGCTCAGTGTTGCTCGTTATTAGAGAAATGCAAATCAAACCTACAAGATACCACCTCACACCGGTCAGAATGGCCCTCATCAAAATGTCTGCAAACAATAAATGCTGGAGAGAATGTGGAGAAAAGGGAATGCTCTTGCACTGTTGGTGGGAATGTAAATTGATACAGCCACCATGGAAGATGGTAAAAACTAGAAATAAAATCACCATATGACCCAGCAATCCCACTCCTAGGCATATACCCCGAGGAACCAAAATTGAAAGAGAAGCATGTATCCCGTTGTTCATTGCAGCACTGTTTACAATAGCTAGTACACTGGCAGGGGGACTCCTTACCACTGAGCCACCAGAGACCCCCTGACAGCTGTGTTTATAACAGTGAGCAGTTCCCCACCAGAAGAGGCAAGACCCAGCTTCAGTGCCTGAGGAGTCTGCTATGTGACCCTCCCTGTTGATTACTGGAGATGTCACTCAGTACTTCTTTCCTGGGCTACTTCTAACAGTACCAGATCTGTGGGCTCACATGGCATGAGTGGAGAGGAAATTTGTGCTACAGAACCCTTTCTTGCTAAGGGATGTCTGCATCAGCTCGTCAGTGCATGGGCTTAGCATCCCACGTGTGACAGACGCCACCTCCAGAGTCTAAAGAATCCCAGCAGGCTTAAAGGAAGGTCACACCCCTAAATGGGCTTCCTTGTTGGCTCAGTGGTAAAGAATCCTGCCTACAATGTAGGAAACCCAGGTTCAATCTCTGGATTGGGAAGATCCCCTGGAGGAGGAAATGGCAACCCACTCCC
>SJYW01007724.1:1969-21313 GCA_006410735.1 Raphicerus campestris
GAGAGAGACAGATCCAGCCAGTAATCTGTTCCCTAAGTGTTCTCCACAGCCCGGAACACACAAAGAGATTCACAGAGTTGGGCAGAGAAGAGAAGGGGGAAGGAGGAGATAGAGGCGACCTGGTGGAGAAAAAGGAGAGACAAAAGGGGGAGAGAGCAATCAAGCCAGTAATCTCACCCCTAAGTAAAAATGGGTACTGAAGATTGAATTCTTAAAGGTACAAAATTGATAACAAATACCAAAAAGCAAAGATTAAAAATCTAGAGATTAAGCTTTCAAAAATACAATATTTTAAAAAATCACAAAAATAATAAAATATACATATATGAAGTTTGCTTTAAAAATAAGGTCTTTTTTGCAAGGTAATAGGTTATAAAAATGAAAGTTAAAGGAGTAATAAAGAACTTAAAAATAAAAACATTAATTAAAAAATGATGATAGTAAAATATATATAGGAATTTCTCTGGAGCTATTGAGGGAGGTGTGGGGCCAGGTCAGTTTCAGATAGTTCCTTGTTCCAGCTTATACTTCTTAAGGTCTAAAGGCCCCTTCCAATGTAGTCAGTGCTAACTACAGGGTTTTAATCTGTTGCATCTGTCACTTCTAAAGTGATTCCCCCTTCTTTGTTCATTTTGGGTTCCTCTGTTTGCAAGTCTCTTCAGTGTCTAATGTCCTCCCTGACACAAGGAGGAGAAGGTGGTCACTTATTTAGGCTCACTTGTTCAGTTGTGCTATGGACAGGGAAGAAGTGAAGTGAAATGAAGTGGCTCAGTCATGTCTGACTCTTGGTGACCCCCTGGATTGTAGTTTACAAGGCTCCTCTGCCCATGGAATTTTGCAGGCCAGAGTACTGGAGTGAGTTGCCATTTCCTTCTCAAGGGGATCTTCCCGACCCAAGGATCGAACCCAGGTCTCCCGCATTGTGGGCAGACACTTTACCGTCTGAGCCACCAGGGAAGAGGAACACTGCAAACAAATATCACTGGCATTTTTGGGAATTGCTTGCAGTGTCTGAGCCACACTGGGTTTGCCCCAGCTCACGGTGCATGTGCTTTCCTAGTCTACACTGTTCAGGCTCCAGGTTGCTCTGCAGGGGAACTGTCTAAAGTGAGCTCTGGGTTCCATGCATTTCACAGGTCTAAGCTACTCAAATTCAGGTTCTCAGTTACTCCATAAAGGCACAGACTCAGTTGGGCCTGTGTTTTGTGCCCTTCCCAGTCCTGAGCAGCTCAGGCAACCACGTGCTTGGTGAGCACACTCTCCTAGGTGGGTGGTGCATCTTATCACCTCCCAGTCCCAGCCCCTCGGTTTCCTGGGTGCTCTACGAGAGTGCCATCTCAGGTGTGCTGTGTGTCTCTTCTGGGGAGCTAATCTCTGACTGCAACCCTTCTGGCAGATGTCAACCATCTAGGACCTCAGGAAGACTTGTTAGCAATGGGGAACCTGCTCCCAGTTTGGTGGAGGATGCCATCTCTGGAGCTGAGATTGCCCCTTGCCTTCCTGCTCTGGCTGTCACTCACCTGCCTCTCAGCCGCTGGTGGGTGGAGGGGCTCGTTTGCCAGTCCTTTGTGCTGTGAGTTGGCTAGGCTGTACCTTAGAGCTTTTCATGGGAAAGTTCTCTCTCTATCTTTTTTTTCTTCTCTCTGGCTATACCACAATTTGGGTTGCCATCTCACATTAGCTCCCTCAGATTGCCCTCAGGGTATTCAGGCCTGATCCTTACCCTAAGCATCCAGCCATGCCTTCCTGTTCAGCACCCACTTGCAGCTGGCAGACGCGAGCGTCAAGGGCTACTTCTCCACTGGGAGGTGCAGTTAGGTGCATAATTTGTGGGGGGTTTTTTTCCCCTCCCAGTTATGATGCTCTCTGAGATTCCAAAACTCCCCACAGACCCACCAATGAGATGGTTTCCTAGTGTTTGGAAACTTCTTCATGACTCCCTCCCCGAGACAGGTATCTGTCCCTAACATTTGTCTCACTTTTTATCTTTTATATTTTGTCCTACCTCCTTTTGAAGAGAATGGGCTGCCTTTCTGGGTGCCTGGTGTCCTCTGCCAGCGTTCAGAAGTTATTTTGTGGAATTTTCTCAGTGTTCAAATGATTTTTTGATGAATTTGCAGGAGGGAAAATGGTCTCCCCATCCTATTCATCCACCATCTTAGGACTACCTCCCTTTCTCTGCTTTTTAATATGCTGTCGAGGCTTAATATACTGTCTGAGGCGCAGAGAAGTGCATAAAACATAGCTGCCAGGTTTAGATAATTCCAGGGAAGCCCCTTATAAAAGCAAACAAACGTATCCAGGACGACGGTCAAGAAATAGAACGTTGCTAGCCTTCCAGAATACCACCAGTGTTCCAACCAATCACAGCCCACACCCTCCCCTATGGATATAGCTATTATCTTGACTTTATGATAATCATTTCTAAAATGCTTTTTTATAAACATGACTTTACAACTTTTATATGCATTCCTAAGCAATACAGTTTATTTGGAGTTGTGTCAATGAAATCATACTGCATGCTCCCTTTTATGGCCTGCTTCTTTCATTCTATATCATATTTATTTGATAGACTCATCCATCTTGTTGGAGAAGGCAATGGCACCCCACTCCAGTACTCTTGCCAGGAAAATCCCATGGACGGAGGAGCCTGGTAGGCTGCAGTCCATGGTGTCGCTAAGAGTCGAACACGGCTAAACAACTTCACTTTCACTTTTCACTTCCATGTATTGAAGAAGGAAATGGCAACCCACTCCAGTATTCTTGCTTGGAGAATCCCAGGGACAGCAGAGCCTGGTGGGCTGCCATCTACAGGATCGAACAGAGTTGGACATGACTAAAGCTACTTAGCAGCAGCAGCATTCATCTTGTGCCTAGTAGCCTTAGACCTTTTGTCTCCATCATTGATTAGCATTCCAATGCATGATTTTAGCAAAGTAATTATGATATGATTTATCATTCTACACTGGATGAACACTGGGGCTGTTTTTAGCTTTTAATCATGAACAATGGTGCAATGAACATTCGTGGGCATTTTTCATGGGACTCATGTTTAAAAGTCTCTTGGGTATATATGCAAGAACAGTCACTGGCCCATAGACTATGCATATCTTCAGCTTTTCTACATGGTGCCAAATTGTTTTCTGTAGTGGTTGTGCCAACTTATAGTCCCAGCAGCAACACAGAGAGTTCCTCTGCCTGCACATCTTCATCTACACCAAGTATTGTCAGAATTTAATTTACTTGTTTTCCTCTACTATTAAGTTTTTGCACATTCTCACGTTTATGAACATTTTGGATATTTTCTCCTATGAAAATCCTGTTCATGTTCAACTCTTTCACCATTTTTCTATTCTATTCCCCATATTATTTTTACTGATATAGTGAGTTATTTATGTGTTTTAAATATCAATCCATTGGTGGTTATATGTGTGGCTAAAATAATCTTTCACTTTGTTGTTTGTATTTTCTCTTCTGTGCTGTGCTTTGTGAACAGACTTTAATTAAGACATGCTTATTCATATAACATACCTAATGGTAGCATAGTCAAAATTTATCATTCTTTTCCTTATGGCTAGTGTTTTTCTGTTTCAAGAAATTTCTCCCTGCCGTGGGCCCATGAAATTATTCTCTATATTGTCTTCTGAAATATTTATGGTTTTGCCTCTCACAGTTAGGTCATAATCCACCTATAAGTGATGTTTGTGTATAGTGCTGAGTAGGTTTTCTTTCTTTTTTTAATGTGGATATCTGATTGTTTCAGTGAACCACTTATTGAAAAATCTGCCCTTTTCTGACTGATTTGTAGTTCTGCATGTGTCGTAAATCAAACATCTACCTATGTATGGGCTAGTTTGTGAAGTCTCTATTAAGTACCATAGCTCTATTTATCTGTCTACTTAAAATACCACAAATTCATCCCTACAGTTCTACAGCAAGTTCCGATATTTGGATAAGGCCACTCAACTCTCCCTTTTTCTTTGAAAATGTTTAGGTTATTTTTTGCCTCTCTTGAATCCTATTCAAATATCAATTCATCAGAAAAAATTCAACTAAAATCTCATTTACGGTTCTAACTGGGACTGCATTGCACTTTTAGATTTGATTTCTTATCTATAATATAGAATGTTATTGAACAGATATGGTGTGCCTTTCCTTTTAATAAAAACTTCATTAACATGTCCCAGTAATATTTCATTTTTCCCATGAGAGCATTCTATCCTAGGCACTTCATATTTTACAAATACTGCCTTTGAAATTTTCATTTTGTAAATACGTTGCTGGTAAATAAAATAAAATTGACTTCTGAATGTTAATATTTTATCCTATAAACAGCCACCTAAACTCTTTTATTGATTCTACCAATTTGTCTGTAGATACCTGTAGAATTTAGTGTACAGAATTATATCATCTGCAAATACTGCCAGTTTCATGTCTTCCTTTCCAACCACTTTGTTCCTTCTTTTCCCACATACTATATTTTCTGGGTGATAGTGGACATTCTTACATGATGGAAATCGTAAAAGAAAGCTTTCAGTAATTCCAAGAATGATATTTGCTGTAAGTGTTGTGTTCTGTAGCAATCTGGATCCAATAATTGAAAACTTCCTTAAAATGGGAAAGGAAATAGCCACTCAAGTCCAAGAAACCAAGAGAGTCCCAAACAGGATAAACCCAAGGCAAAACACCCCAAGACACATATTAATAAAATTAACAAAGATCAAACATAAAGAACAAATGTTAAAAGCAACAAGGGAAAAACAACAAATNATAATCATCCAAGTCCAATAAACCCAAAGAGTACCAAACAGGATAAACCCAAGGCGAAACACCCCAAGACACATATTAATCAAATTAATAAAGATCAAACACAAAGAACAAATGTTAAAAGCAACAAGGGAAAAACAACAAATAAAACACAAGGGGATTCCCATAAGGATAATAGCTGATCTTTCAATAGAAACTCTTCAGGCCAGAAGGGAATGGCAGGACATACTTAAAGTGATGAAAGAGAAAAATCTATAATCCAATTTACTGTACCCAGCAAGGACCTCATTCAGATATGAAGGAGAAATCAAAAGCTTTACAGACAAGCAAAAGCTGAGAGAATTCAGCACCACCAAACCAGCTCTTCAACAAATGCTAAAGGATCTTCTCTAGACAGGAAACACAGAAAGGGTGTATAAACTCAAACCCAAAACAACAAAGTAAATGGCAACGGGATCATACTTATCAATAATTACCTTAAACATAAATGGGTTGAATGCCTCAACCAAAAGACAAAGACTGGCTGAATGGATACAAAACCAAGACCCCTATATATGCTGTCTACAAGAGACCCACTTCAAACCAAGGGACACATACAGACTGAAAGTGAAGGGCTGGAAAAAGATATTTCATGCAAATGAAAACCAAAAGAAAGCAGGAGTAGCAATACTCATATCAGATAAAATAGACTTTAAAATAAAGGCTGTGAAAAGAGACAAAGAAGGACACTACATAATGATCAAACCAAGAAGATATAACAATTATCAATATATATGCACCCAGCATAGGTGCACCACAATATGTAAGGCAAATGCTAACAAGTGGTGTTGGAGAAGACTCTTGAGAGTCCCTTGGACTGCAAGGAGATCTAACCAGTCCATTCTAAAGGAGATCAGCCCTAGGTGTTCATTGGAATGACTGATGCTAAAGCTGAAACTCCAGTACTTTGGCTACCTCATGCGAAGAGTTGACTCATTGGAAAAGACCCTGATGCTGGGAGGCATTGGGGAAAGGAGGAGAAGGGGACGACAGAGGATGAGATGGCTGGATGGCATCACTGACTCGATAGATATGAGTTTGAGTAGGCTCCAGGAGTTGGTGATGGATAGGGAGGCCTGGCATGCTGCGATTCATGGAGTCACAAAAAGTCAGATATGACTGAGTGACTGAACTGAACAAGTATGAAAGGGGAAATACAATAACACAATAATAGTGGGAGGCTTTAATGTGCCACTCAAACCTATGGATAGATCAACTAAACAGAAAATTAACAAGGAAACATAAACTTTAAATGATACAGTGGGGCCCACCCCAGGCTGGCAGTGAGCCAAGGGGTTAAGATGCTGGCTGGGCCAGGGCCCAGCTTATGGAGCCATGAACGGGGCAGGATCAGGCCCTCACTGGCAGGCGCGAGTGTCCCGCTTCATCTCCTTCAGCACAACCCACCTCCTCCACAGCAAATTTCTTAGTAATGAAGAAAACTTGAAATTATTTGGGAAGTGCAACAACGCAAATGGCCATGGGCACAATTATAAAGTTGTGGTGACAGTACATGGAGAGATTGATCCTGTTTACAGGAATGGTCATGAATTTGACTGACTTCAAAGAGTATATGGAGAAGGCAATTATGAAGCCCCTTGATCATAAGAATCTGGATTTAGATGTGCCATATTTTACAGACATTGTAAGCACAACAGAAAATGTAGCCGTATATATCTGGAAAAACCTACATAAATTTCTTCTTGTGGGAGTTCCTTATAAAGTAAAAGTATATGAAACTGACAATAATATTGCAGTCTATAAAGGAGAATAACTCTTAGAGATTAATTTCCATCCATATTTGAAGAAGAACTTTATCCCCTTGAAAAATTAAGAAGTCATCACCTAACTGTTGCACTTATGCATTGTGTTCTGGAATCATTGTGAGTGAGTCCTGTTCTAGACTCAAATCTATTTTAAAACCAAATTTGTAATGTATTCTGAGTATCATTTAAAGAGTCTTCACTTCAGCAAAATGTTCTGGTATAGAATTATTTGGAAGCAAAAGAACTCTGGGTTTTTTTTTTTCCCCCATTATCTCATTTTTTGTATTCATTTTTTTCCTGATATAATATAAATGGCAAAAATGTTTATAATACTGCCAGTAGGTGAATCTCATAAAAAATACTAGTGACCACAAAGTCTAGAAACAGAGACTATATGATATTTCTAGTAGATTGAGCTCCCTTGATTACTACTAGGATATGCTAAACATGTTCCATTGGAAAAGGGAATGGCAAATCACTTCAGCATTCTTGCCTTGAGAACCCCTTGAACAGTATGAAAAAGCAAAAGATATGACACAGAAAGATGAAATCCCCAGGTCAGTAGGTGCCCAATATGCTGCTAGAGAAGAGTGGAGAAATAGCTCCAGAAAGAATGAAGAGGCTGAGCCAAAGTGAAAACAACGCCCAGCTGTGGATGTGTCTGGTGGTGAAAGTAAAGTCTGATGCTGTAAAGAACAATATTGCATAGGAACCTGGAATGTTAGGTCTATGAATCAAGGTAAATTGGAAGTGGTCTGACAGGAGATGGCAAGAGTGAACATCAGCATTTTAGGAATCAGTCAACTAAAATGGATTGTAAAGGGCTAATTTAATTCAGATGACCATTATATCTACTACTGCGGGCCGGAATCCCTCAGAAGAAATGGAGTAGCCATCATGGTCAACAAAAGAGCCCAAAATGCAGTACTTGGGTGCAATCTCAAAAATGACAAAATGAACTCTGTTCATTTGCAAGGCAAACCATTCAGTATCAAAATTCATTACAATATCAGTAATCCAAGTCTATGCCCCAACCACTAATGCTGAAGAAGCTGAAGTTGAATGGTTCCATGAAGACCTATAAGACCTTCTAGAGCTAACACCAAAAAAGATGCATTTTCATCATAGGGGACTGGAATGCAAAAGTAGGAGGTTATGAGATACCTGGAGTAATAGACAAGTTAGGCTTTGGAGTACAAAATGAAGCAGGGCAAAGGCTAACAGAGTTTTGCCAAGAGAATGGACCAGTTATAGTGAACAGCCTTTTCCAACAACACAAGAGATGACCCTACACATGGTTACCACCAGATGGTCAATACTGAAATCAGATTGACTATAATTTTTGCAGGCAAAGGTGGAGAAGCTTTATACAGTCAGCAAAAACAAGATGAGGAGCTGATTGTGCTCAGATCATGAACTCCTTATTGCAAAATTCAGACCTAAAGAAAGTAGAGAAATCCACTAGGCCATTCAGGTATGACCTAAATCAAATCCCTTATGATTATACAGTGGCAGTGACAAATAGATTCGATGGATTAGATCTGATAGAGTGCCTAAAGAACTATGGACAGAGGTTTGTGACATTGTACAAGAAGTGTTGATCAAAACCATCCCCAAGGGAAAAAAAAATGCTAGAAGGCAAAATGGTTGTCTGAGGAGGCCTTACAAATAGCTGAGAAAAGAAGAGAAGCAAAAGGCAAATGAGAAAAGGTGCAAGCTTATTCAGTGAAAATTTGACCTGCATCATCTGGGACAATGCATTATAAATGAATGTACAAGGACTGATGAGAATGTCTTTTGATAGTGCATGTTGGTCATTGCAAATTTGCTTATTGAACCATGAACTGCTAGTGAGGAACACTGAACATATTATCAGTTCAGTTCAGCGTATTCAAAAGCAGAGACATTTCTTTGCCGACTAAGGTCTGTCTAGTCAAGGCTATGGTTTTTCCTGTGGTCATTTATGGATGTCAGAGTTGGACTGTGAAGAAGGCTAAGCGCTGAAGAATTGATGCTTTTGAACTGTGGTGTTGGAAAAGACTTCTTGAGAGTCCCTTGGAATGCAAGGAGATCCAACCAGTCCATTCCGAAGGAGATCAGCCTGATGCTAAAGCTGACACTCCAGTACTTCGGCCACCTCATGCGAACAGTTGACTCATTGGAAAAGACTCTGATGTTGGGAGGGATTGGGGGCAGGAGGAGAAGGAACGACAGAGGATGAGATGGCTTGATGGTATCACTGACTCAATGGACGTGAGTCTGAACGTATCATAGAAGATGAATAACCTGCTTATGTATATTTGTCTGTTTTCAAACCTTTTGGCTACCTGGACAATTTAAACTCAAAAGACTGAAAAATAATCACGTATATTAAACCTTGTTAAGATAATCAGCATGAAAAGGATATGTTTCTCTGTACAACATCTCTTCATGGGAGTTTATCCTAGTTAATCTTGTTCTGTTCTGATCACTAAATTTACCTGCTTCAAGTGAGCTGCTTTTGTGGCTTTCATCTCTGGCATCTTTCTTCATGCCATAATCTACAAGAATATATTTGCTGTCTTCCCATAATGAACAGATCTCACTTGTGTTCTCATTTGTATTTTAAACTCCTTAAATATAGGGTTCATTTTTCTTTCCACATAGCAACTAGTACACAATGGATTCTTAGAATGTTGCTGCCTGAAAAGAGTAAAAGGACTTGTGTTATGATTAGTACACTAAAATTTTTTTCAAAGGAGTGTACTTTTATTTTGAAGCATTTTTAACTGCATGAATTTTATAATAAATTTTGACAGTAAAAAAAAAAATAAATGATACAATGGGCCAGTTAGACCTAATTAATATCTATAGGACATTTCACCCCCAAACAATGAATTTCACCTTTTTCTCAAGTGCACATGGAACCTTCTCCAGGAGAGATCACATCCTGGGCCATAAAGCTAACCCTGGTAAATTCAAACTAATTGAAATGATTCCAAGTGTCTTTTCTGACCACAATGCAGTAAGAATAGACATCAATTACAGGAAAAAAAATGATTAAAAATTCCAACATATAGAGGCTAAACAACACGCTTCTGAATAACCAACAAATCACAGAAGAAATCAAAAAAGAAATAAAATTATACATAGAAATGAATGAAAATGAAAACACAACAATCCAAAACCTATGGGACATTGTAAAAGCAATTCTAAGGGGAATGTTTATAGCCATACAGGCTTACCTCAAGAAATAAGAAAAAAGTCAAATAAATAACTAACTCTACACCTAAAGCAACTAGAAAAGGAAGAAATGGAGAACCTCAGGGATAGTAGAAGGAAAGAAATCTTAAAAATTAGGGCAGAAATAAATGCAAAAGAAACAAAGGAGACCATACCAAAAATCAATACAGCCAAAAGCTGATTCTTTGAAAGAATAAATAAAACTGACAAACCATTAGCCAGACTCATCAAGAAACAAATGGAGAAGAATCAAATCAACAAAATTAAAAACAAAAATGGAGAAATCACAACACACAACACAGAAATACAATGGATCATATGAGACTACTATCATCAACTATATGCCAATAAAATGAACAACTTGGAAGAAATGGACAAATTCTTAGAAAAGTACAACTTTCCGAAACTGGACCAAAGAAATAGAAAATCTTAACAGACCCATCACAAGCACAGAAATTGAAACTGTAATCAGAAATCTTCCAGCAAACAAAAGCCCAGGACCAGACGGCTTCATAGCTGAATTCTACAAAAACTTTAGAGAAGAGCTAACACCTATCCTACTCAAACTCTTCCAGAAAATTGCAGAGGAAGGTGAACTTCCAAACTCATTCTATGAGGCCACCATCACCCTAATATCAAAACCAGACAAAGATGCCACAAAAAAAATAAAACTACAGGCCAATATCACTGATGAACATAGATGCAAAAATCCTTAACAAAATTATAGCAAACAGAATCTAACAACATATTAAAAAGATCATGACCAAGTGGGCTTTATCCCAGGGATGCAAGGATTCTTTAAGATCCACAAATCAATGTGATACACCACATTAACAAATTGAAAGATAAAAACCATATGATTATCTCAATAGATGCAGAGAAAGCCTTTGACAAAATTCAACACCCATTTATGATAAAACCCTCCAGAAAGCAGGCATAGAAGGAACATACCTCAACATAATAAAAGCCATATATGACAAACCCACAGCAAACATTATGCTCAATGGTGAAAAATTGAAAGCATTTCCCCTAAAGTCAGGAACAAGACAAGGGTGCCCACTCTTACCACTACTGTTCAACATAGTTTTGGAAGTTTTGGCCACAGCAATCAGATCAGGAAAAGAAATAAAAGGAATTCAGACTGGGAAAGAAGAAGTAAAACTCTCACTGTTTGCAGATGATATGATCATCTATATGGAAAACCCTAAAGACTCCACCAGAAAATTACTAGAACTAATCAATGAATATAGTAAAGTTGTGAACCGAAGTTAAGTCTCTCAGTTGTGTCCAACTTTTTGTGACCCCATGGATTATAGCCTACCAGGCTTCTCCGTAGCAAAGTTGAAGGATATGAAATTAACATAGAGAAATCCGTTGCATTCCTATACACTAGCAATGAGAAAACAGAAAGAGGAATTAAAGAAACAAGTCCGTTCACCATTGCAACGAAAAGAATAAAATACTTATGAATATATCTACCTAAAGAAACAAAAGACCTATATATAGAAAACTATAAAACACTGATGAAAGAAATCAAAGAGGACACTAATAGATGGAGAAATATANCAGAAAGAGGAATTAAAGAAACAAGTCCGTTCACCATTGCAACGAAAAGAATAAAATACTTATGAATATATCTACCTAAAGAAACAAAAGACCTATATATAGAAAACTATAAAACACTGATGAAAGAAATCAAAGAGGACACAAATAGATGGAGAAATATACCATGTTCATGGATTGGAAGAATCAATGTAGTAGAAATGAGTATACCACCCAAAGCAATCTATAGATTCAATGCAACTCCTATCAAGCTAACAACGGTATTTTTCACAGAGCTAGAACAAATAATTTCATAATTTGTATGGAAATACAAAAACCTCTAGAGCCAAAGCAATCTCGAAAAAGAAGAATGGAAGTGGAGGAATCAACCTGCTTGACTTTAGGCTCTACTACAAAGCTACAGTCATCAAGACAATATGGCACAGGCACAAAGACAGAAATATAGATCAATGAAGCAAAATAGGAAGCCCAGAAATAAATACATGCACCTATGAACACTTTATCTTTGACAAAGGAGGCAAGAATATACAATGGAGAAAAGACAATCTCTTTAACAAGTGGTGCTGGGAAAACTGGTCAAACACTTTTAAAAGAATGAAACTAGAACACTTTCTAACACCATACACAAAAATAAACTTAAATGGATTGAAGATCTAAATATAAAACCAGAAACTATAAAACTCCTAGAGAAAAACATAGGCAAAACACTCTCTCCCAGAGTAATGGAAATAAAAATAAAAATAAACAAATGGGGCCTGCTGCTGCAGCTGCTGAGTCACTTCAGTCATGTCCAACTCTGTGCGGCCCCATCGACAGCAGCCCACCAGACTCCCCCGTCCCTGGGATTCTCCAGGCAAAAACACTGGACGGGGTTTCCATTTCCTTCTCCAATGCATGAAAGTGAAAAGTGAAAGGGAAGTTGTTCAGTCGTGTCCAACTCTTCACGACCCCATGGACTGCAGTCCACCAGGCTTCTCCATCCATGGGATTTTCCAGGCAAATGGGGCCTAGAAAGCTTTTGTGCAATGAAGGAAACTATAATCAGGGTGAAAAGATAGCCTTCAGAATGGGAAAAAATAACAGCAAATGAAGCAACTGACAAAGAATTAATTTCAAAAATATATAAGCACTCCTGCAGCTCAATTCCAGAAAAATTAATGACCCAATCAAAAAAAATCGGCCAAAGAAAAAAACAGACATTCCTCCAAAGAAGACATACTGATGGCTAACAAATACATGAAAAGATGTTTAACATCACTCCTTATCAGAGAAATGCAAATCAAAACCACAATGAGGTACTATCTCACACCAGCCAGAATGGGTGCTATCCAAAAGTCTACAAATAATAAATTGTGGAGAGGATGTGGAGAAAAGGGAACCCTCTTACACTGTTGGTGGGAGTGCAAACTAGTACAGCCACTCTGGAGAACAATGTGGAGATTCCTTAAAAACATAGAAATAGAACTGCCATATGACCCAGCAATTCCACTGCTGGGCATACACACCAAGGAAACCAGAATTGAAAGAGACACGTGTACCTCAATGATCATCACAGCACTGTTTACAAAGACAAGGACATGGAGGCGACCAGATGTCCACCTTCAGATGAATGGATAAGAAAACTGTAGTACATATACAAAATGGAGTATTACTTGGCCGTTAAAAATACATTTGAATCAGTTCTAATGAGGTGGATGAAACTGGAGCTTATTATACAGAGTGAAGTAAGTCAGAAAGAACAACACCAATACAGTATACTAAGGCATATATTTGGAATTTAGAAAGATGGTAATGATAACCCTATATGTGAGACAGCAGAAGAGACACAGATGTATAGAACAGTTTTTTGGCCTCTGGGACAAGGCAAGGGTTGGATGATCTGAGATAATAGCACTGAAACATGCATATTATCATATATAAAACAGATTGCCAGTCCAGTTTTGATGCATGAGACAGGCTGCTCAGGGCTGGTGCACTAGGATTACACAGAGGGATGGGGTGGGGAGGGAGGTGGGAGGGGGGTTCAGGATGGAGAACACATGTATACCCATGTCTGATTCATGTCAGTGTATGGCAAAAACCACTACAATATTGTAAAGTAATTAGCCTCCAATTAAAATAAATAACTTAAAAAAAATCCTTCAGGCTAGGCTTCAGCAGTAGGTGAACCAAGAAATTCTGGATGTACAAGCTGGATTTAGAAAAGGCAGAGAAACCAGAGATCACATTGCCAACATCCATTGAATCATATAAAAAGCAAAGGAATTCCAGAAAAACATCTACCTCTGCTTCATTGACTATGTTAAAGCCTTCAACTGTGAGGATCACACACATACACACACATACACACACACACACACACACAGACACACACAGACACACACACACACACACACACACACACACTATGGAAACTACTTAAAAGGATGGTGATACTACACCACCTTACCTGACTCCTTAGAAAGATATATGCAGGTCAAGAAGCAACATTTAGAACCAGACATGGAACAATGGACTTCTTCAAAATTGGAAAGGCTTGTGACCCTGCTTATTTAAGTTATATACAGAGTACATCATGTTAAATGCCAGACTGGATGTATCACAAGCTGAAATCAAGATTGCCAGAAGAAATATCAGCAACTTCAGATATACAGATGATTTCACTCTGATGGTAATAAAACAGGAGAGCGAAAAGCTGGCTTAAAACTCAACATCCAATATACTAAGGTCATGGCATCTGGTCCCATCATGCACTTCATGGCAAATAGATAAGGGATAATTGGAAACAGTGGTAGATTTTATTTTCATGGGCTCTAAAATCACAGCAGACGTTGACTGCAGCCGTGAACTTAAAAACTCCTGTTCCTTGGCAATAAAGCTGTGACAACATAGAGAGGATATTAAAAAGCAGAGACATCATTGTGCCAACAAATGTCTGTATAGTGAAGGCTATATGGTTTTTTCCATTAGTCATGTATGGATATGAGAGTTGGACCAAAAGGAAGGCTGAGTGCTGAAGAATTGATGCTTTTGAATTTTGGTGCTGGAGAAGACACTTGAGAGTCTCTTGCACAGCAAGCAGATCAAGGCAGTCAAGCCTAAAGGTAATCACCCCCAAATATTCATTGAAGATGAAGCTGAAGCCCCAATACTTTGGCCACCAGATGTAAAGAACTGACTCATTGGAAAAGTTCCTGATGCTGGGAAAGATTGAGGGTGAGAGAAGGGGACAACAGAGAAAGAGATAGTTCATTGTCATCACCGACTCAATGGACAGGAATTTGAGAAGCCTGGCATGCTGCAGTCCATAGGGTCGCAGAGTCAGATATGAGTTAGGGACTGAACAGCAACATGAGACATAGGCTGGGAGGAACTGAGTCAACTAAAATGACCCTTGTACTGTCACTCTTGAACCATGGCAAAACAGTGAAAGTCCCCCTGTTGTGTCAAAGGCAGAAAGGTAGTCTTATTCCCTGTGTCTCTCACTCCAACCTGCTGTGCTCTGGCAGAGGATGCAGAGCAAGAATGCTGAAAGTTCATAAAATTGTTTCTCCCTGGTTCAACTAAGAGGGGATGGGGCCAGGGTAAACTCTGTGTTACTTCTGGGGACCAGCTGCGGTGCTTCATGTTAACTTAACTATAGCACCACAGAAACCTCCCCATGCCATGCATTTGCTCCTTAGAATATATCAATAATAATATCTGAGCATACCCAGGCTTCCTTACATAAGCTCCAGTTTTCCCCTAGGGATTATATGGGTGAGAGAGTTTTCACTCACTCTCCTTTTCTTCTTACTATAAACACCCCAAACCACATTCAGAGATTGCATGGCCACTGTAAGACTTGGCCTAGGCCTGGGTTCTCTGCCATCTGCAAATTTGGTGCACTCTGACTAGCTCAGGGGAATTTGATCTCAAGAAAAGAACTCATGGGGCCAATCCTCTCCCTAAAGAATATCTGTCTGGGACCAGAAAATGAACCAGGGACTGATGGCCTGAGCCCTCCTCTGGAAAAAATTTTCACTGTCTGCCAACAGAAGGCATGGCTGGGAGGGACTATCTACTAAGCAGGGAACTTTGCATAACTTGACCCTCTGCCTTCCACAGCTGTTGGAAGTTTAACCCCCTTCATATCCTGAGGATGGTTTTACTTCTCAGAAGGATACATGGTATATTCCACTTATGATCTTGTGACCATAGAAACCACCATCTATCCATATTTATTTTCAACTTCTGTTCATTTCACTGCTGTCCTCACACCCTGCCCCCTCTTCTAGGAGTTTGTTCCCCAGGGCCCCATGCCACAATTAGACAACCTCACATGGATCCGAGCTTTGGCTTTGAGTTCTCTGTGAGGTAAACTTTGGACTCAGACTCAGCACAGAGGGCAGAGCCTAGAATGAAAAGATGTTCCAAGCAAGATGACTACTTTGGTCAAAAAACAAAATAAAAAAAAAAACCTTTTCCTTGCAGCCTGCTCAGCAGGATCTATTGGTTTTCACATCATTTATCCCACACATGCAGATGCAACATGCTTGTTTAAAAGCCTAGTAGACTCTGAGGCTAGAGCTGCCACTGACCATCTTTGACACAACAGAGAGCAAACCCACCTGACCACATACAGGTATACCTTGGAGATATTTCAACTTTGGTTCCAGATTGCCACAATAAAACAAATACCAATAAAGTGAGTCACATGAATTTGTTGGTTTCCCAGTGCCTATAAAAGTTATGTTTACCCTACACTGTTGTCTATTCAGTTTAAAAAATGCACCTACCTTAAATAAAAATATGAATAATTTATTGCTAAAAATTACTTTAAAAGCTTTTTTTTTTTTTTCTTCTTCCTCAGCATCTCCTAAACTCTCCAGGACCAGGCCAAAGTTTATTCCCAACCACTGCTGCGTTTTACCTCAGCCTGTTTTGCACATGACTTACCTTTCCAGAAAGGAGGCAATTTTGCCAAAGTCAACTGTGGGCTGGTATGCAACTTTAGACTGGGATCTTGAGGGACAAAGCGTATTGGGAAAAAAGAACTGAGGACAGGAATTGGTTGAAACTTTTTGGTAACAGAATAGTCTGTACAAGCCCAGTTTGTACATTTGAGTCCTAGACTTACCAAGTGAAATTTGCAATAACTGCTCATTGCTTTTTTGTTTTCCCAACAGGTGCCTAGTCCAGAATGTTCCTTAAATTTAAGACTTCTGACACATACCTGTTCCAAGAAGTGGTTCACATCAGAATCAGACAGGCTCCTGGACTGGCAAACTGAAAAGCAGGACCTTACTGGAAATGCACATTTCTAATATGTGAATTAGTGTATATGTGTATAGAAAAAAAGCATATTTGTAGAATATGTAGAAATAGTTGTAAAATATAACAAAGAATGCAAAAAGACAACACAACATTAAATAGAAAAAATCTTGAACATTTCGATTTAGTATCATTTTAAAGAAAAGCTATTTGAGTAATAAGTTGACAAGCACTTGCCAGACCTTAAATTATTGGAGGATTCTCCCACTCCAAACATGCTTTTCCATTCCTTATATTAGAAAATAAATCCATGTTTATATTTTCCTAAACACCTTACCACAATCAAAATGGTTACCAAACCTGTCCCCTCCAAAAACTTCTTTTTTCCCCTTTGTATTACTTTCTTCTCTACTCAGCCCATCCCTATTCCTAGGCAACCACTGATCTGCTTTCTTTTACTATTGTCTCAATTTCACTAAATGCCTTTTGCATTTTGTTGAATTTTACATAAATATAATAATATTTTATATTCTCTCTTATTTGTCTTTTTAAACTTGGCATAATTATTTTGAGATTTTTTTTCAATGCTGTTATTTTGAGCAATAAGTTATTTCTTATTGTTGTTGTATGATGTTTTATCATATGGCTAGTTGGGCTGTTTTCAGTTTTGAATACTACAAATAAGCTTCTATGGATATTCATGTACAAGTCTTTGAGAGACCTATCCTTTTATTTAACTTAGATAAATTCTTAAGAGCAGCTTAACTCTATGATTAACATTTATTTAACTTAGATAAATTCTTAAGAGCTACGTTAACTCTATGTTTAACATTTTAAGAAACCACCAAACTGTTTCCAGGTATCTGTAACATATAGTCTCATCATTTACTCATATGATGAGTTTTTTTTTAATTGGAACCATTCTAATAGGTGTGTTGTGATATATAATTTTAGCTGTAATGAATATCTCAATTGCTTATAAAGTTGAGCATCTTTTCATATGCTTAATTGCCACCAATTTATCTTATTTGCTGAAGTGTCTGTTCAAAGATTTTCTCATTTTATGTTTAGTTTACTTGTTACTGATTTTTAGTAGTTCTTTATAATATTCTCATTACAAGACCTTTGATGGTTATATCTTTGCAGGTATCATCTCCTATTCTGTTTTACCTGTCATTTTCCTAATAATGTCCTTACTGGAGTGAATTATTTTAATTTGGATGATATCCTACTTATTGATTTTGTCTATTATACTTCATAGTTTTGGCTACCTATTTATTTTTGCCCAATCCAAGTTTACTTAGATCTTTTCCTATTGTTTCTTCTAGAACTGTCATGGTGTTAGCTCTTAAAATTAAGTCTAATGTTAATTTCTACTTTTTAATCCTTTACTTTTATTATTGTGGTATATCCGTCTAGTCAAGGCTATGGTTTTTCCTGTGGTTTGTGTGTACATGGAATATCTTCTTCAGCCATTTACTTTGAGCGTATGTATGTCCTTAAATCTGTAATGAGTTCACTGTAGGCAGCTTATGGTTGAGTCTTTTTTTTTAATTCCATTTAACCACCATGTCCTTTGATTGGACAATTTAGTCTATTTACATTTAAAATAATTTTTAATAAGTAAAACTTACTGGGGGCTCCCCTAGTGGCTCAGGCAGTGACGAATATGCCTGCAATGCAGGAGACCCTGGGTTCAATCAATCCCTGGGTCAGGAAGATCCCCTGAAGAAGGGAATGGCAACCTACTTCAGTATTCTTACCTGGAGAATTCCAGAGTCAGAGGAGCATGGCAGGCTACATTCCATGGAGTTGCAAGAATAAGACAGGACTGAGTGACTAACAATTTCACTTTTAAGGACTTTTGCCATTTCTTAATAGTTTTCTGAGAGTATTATAGATTCTTTGTTACATTTCTTTTTCTTTCTTGATGTCTTTGTGATATAATAATTGTCTGGAGTAATATACTTTGATTTCTTTCACTTTTGTGTATTGACTATAGGTTTTTGCTTTGTGGTTACAATGAGACTTACATAAAATATCTTATAGCAGTCTGATCTAAACTGATAACAACATAAATTTGTTAGCATACAAAATATCAACANTGGAGTAATATACTTTGATTTCTTTCACTTTTGTGTATTGACTATAGGTTTTTGCTTTGTGGTTACAATGAGACTTACATAAAATATCTTATAGCAGTCTGATCTAAACTGATAACAACATAAATTTGTTAGCATACAAAATATCAACATTTTTCTTTCTCCTAAACACATTTTATATATTTGGTATCACAATTTACATATTTTATACTGTATATCCATTAGCTAATTATTGTAGCTTTATATTTTTCAATTATTTTGTTTTTAACATTTACACTACCTTTATGATTTACATACACCATTGAATATTATCTCCACCAAAGTTTCAGTTCAGTTCAGTTCAGTTCTATCACTCAGTCATGTCCGACTCTTTGCGATCCCATGAATTGCAGCACGCCAGGCCTCCCTATCCATCACCAACTTCTGGAGTTCACCCAAACTCATGTCCATCGATTTGGTGATGCCATCCAGCCATCTCATCCTCTGTCATCCCCTTCTTCTCCTGCCCCCAATCCCTGCCAGCATCAGAGCCTTTTCCAATGAGTCAACTTTTCACATGAGGTGGCCAAAGTATTTTAGCTTTAGCATCATTCCTTCCAATGAACACTCAGGACTGGTCTCCTTTAGAGAAG
>SJYW01007725.1:0-11310 GCA_006410735.1 Raphicerus campestris
TGAACAGTTTTATTCTGAATAGCTAAGAGGTTCCCAGCTGGTTTGTAAGCTGGCTGTCGCATTCACAGCTGTGCTGGGCAGCCTCACCCAACAGCGGACACTTGCTGAGTCTTTTTAGGGTTTGGACCAGATGTGATTGGTGGACTTTGAGGCACTGAGCTGCCTTTCGTAAGTCCTTCAACACATGGTTGGAGTTGGTGTGCCAGCCAGAGGTAAAAGGTAAAGCACTTCAGTAAACGCAAAAATTAGATTCAGAAGGCCTGGGTTCAAATCTCTGCCGAACCGCCGCCCCCTCAATGGCCTGTGGTCACTGGTTTTTTGGCCTGATGTGCAAGTTGCATGCACCCTGCAGGATGCTTCTGCAGGGCTGGTGTGGCTTGGTGCTCAGACTCTTACGCTGCCTCTCCATCTCTGTTTCCTGTACCTTCATCTATAAGGTGGTTGTGGTACCTACTCCATAAGTTAACATAAGAGTCTCTCAAAGTCTGTATGATTTTTGGTGTGCAAATCCCAGGTGGCGCATTGGGAAAGAGCCTGCCAGCCAGTGCAGAAGACAGGAGACGCAGGCTCAACCCCGGGGTCAAGAAGGTCCTCTGGAGGCGGNCAGGTGGCGCATTGGGAAAGAGCCTGCCAGCCAGTGCAGAAGACAGGAGACGCAGGCTCAACCCCGGGGTCAAGAAGGTCCTCTGGAGGCGGACGTGGCAGCCCACTCCAGTATACTTGCCTGGAGCATCCCGTGGACAGGAGCCTACAGCCTGTGGGGTCACGAAGAGTGGAACATGACTGAGTAGCTGAGCATGCTCGCTCAAGCCTTCTAGAGCTTCTTACTATTATGAGGGGTAATGAGATGTTGGACAGCATGCTACAAACTTTATGATATATAATCAGAGGAGATTAAATAAGTAGATAAATATCTATGATGTAAGGAGGAGGATGATAATACAAAGCTCTTTGGTAGTTACAGGAAGGAGAGTTGGTTTGTGTTTACCATCTAGGTTTTATCAGGGGAGTGTTCTTGGAAGCAGTGGTTTTTGAGCTTGGCCTTATAGGATCATGAAAATGTGGGCAGCCTGGGCTGGAGGTGCTGACAGTGGTGAAGAGCATTCAATTCAAGGAGAAGCAAATGTCTAGAAAAAACAGTGCTTTATTACCAAGGTGCCGTCTTGATCTCGAGGAATCGGCATTCATGTGTCTCTTGGTGTGAGCTGTGTCTACGTGAACACAGCCTGTTTCAGATGCAGGAAATTCTCACAGTATTTTGTTACTCACAAAATGCTTCAATGTCCACAGAAAATTACTAAGGTAGGTCTTGTTATTTCCATTTTCTGGGTGAGGAAACAGAGGCTGTCACAGCAGCGATTGGTACAAGGGGGAAACCAGCGGTACCAGCACCAAACTTCATGTCTTCCACAGCCATCCTGCCTCCGTTAGTCTAAGCGAAACGGTTTTAAGGCTGTCACCCACCGAGCTGGCCCAACATTGCATTCCTGAAATGCGCGCCATGTTCAGAAGGGCTGGAGAAACGCTTTGGATGACNTAAGGTAGCTCTTGTTATTTCCATTTTCTGGATAAGGAAACAGAGGCTGTCACAGCAGCAATTGGTACAAGGGGGAAACCAGCGGTACCAGCACCAAACTTTATGTCTGTCCACAGCCATCCTGCCTCCGTTAGTCTAAGCGAAACGGTTTTAAGGCCGTCACCCACCGAGCTGGCCCAACATTGCATTCCTGAAATGCGCGCCATGTTCAGAAGGGCTGGAGAAACGCTTTGGATGACCCCTGAACTGTAAATGGAACCCCAGGCCCGCGAGCGGCTGCCGGCAACGCTGCGCGGCAGCCACAAAGCCAGTGTCCTTCTGCTGTTGTCATTTTTATTGGCGTGAGGTTGCTTTGCGACGCTGTGTCATTTCTGCTGTGTACAGCGAGTGGAATCAGCTATACGTCCACACGTATCCCCCTTTTTTGGCTCTCTGTCCCATTTGGGTCGCCGCAGAGCCGCGAGGAGCGTCCCGAGCTGCGCAGGGGGCCGGGTTCTCCCTGGTCGGCTGCTGTATGCCGGTCCAGTGCCGCGCGAGGGTCGGGCGCAGCCTCCGCGAGCATCCCGCCCTCCCCTTTCCCTGCCGCTGTCCGCGTGGGTGCCCTGCACATCCGCGTCTCTCTTCCCGCTTTGTAAACAAGATCATCTCTACCAATTTTGTTCAGATTAACGCGTATCATGTATTAACCCACGGTACTTTTCTTTTCTTTCTGACTTGACTTTCCTCTGTATGAAAATGTGTACATAAATACAATGGGATATTACTCAACCATAGAAAGTAATGAAATTGGGTCATTTGTAGAGACGTGGGCCATCCTAAAGCCCGTGTCCTGATTAACTCTGTGTGAGATACTTGCTCTGATTTGCCATAATCAGCTGACGTTTGCTAGGTAGTTATGATTCAGATATGATTGTCTTTATCAAATTGAAACTGACCAATAAATGAATATCAAGTCTTAAGTTGTGCTTCAGTGTGTTCTTGATTCAAAGATATTTATAAAAATAAGTAAAAAAAAAGTAAAAAGTTATACATTGATATTAAATCACAAATTGATAATAAATTATTAAAATAGTCATCTATTCGTAGACCATAATACTCTGAACAATGATATTGCTTACCATTTGTATTATTTCCTTTTAACAGGATTTTTATTGTGGATGAAATAGCAAGACTTGCTTTTTTTTTTTTAGCTGACGTAATAAGCTACAAAAGATTATGCTCCTTCCATCAAATCTCTGAGACAGATATTTCTAGTATTAAAAGTATACATCATATTTCCATGAATGTGCTATTGCATATTTGTTACATTTTAAGTACGAAGTGAACACACTTCTACTTGAAATGTCTTGATTACATTGCATATTCTGAAAGCTCACAATACTCCAATAAGACTGTTACTTCAAGAGGAAAATGACTATACGATGTGACATTTATATTAAATGTGATTTTCATCTACTATATTATATAGGGTTTTCTGAAATTATAATAAGCTATAATTTCATCCAGTTGCATTGTAAGCTTGGGAGTGAACTGATTTCTCATAAATACCCCACTATGGGATTTATTTGGAATACAATGTAGCATATTTTTCATTTCTAATAGTACAAGATTAGGGTCATTCAGTATGAAATATTATATCACTGTACAGCATAATTCAGAAGGGTCTCCCTGCTGCTCCCACTGTATTGTATTGGCTTGAACTGAATGTCTTCATTGTCTTAACATTTTCTCCACTTTATATGCTGCTTTTTCTTCATACTGCTAAGAACTGTGTATGAATATATGCCTTTGTTGCCAACTGTATACCAAGAACTTTTGTTAGCATTTTGGAGAAGGAGTAATACTTAAGATGCCTTAAAACTCAACATTCAAAAAATGAAGATCGTGGCATCCGGTCCCATCTAATTCTCCTTATGTGGCAGCAAATGCCAGAAATGATTAGGTTTACTTTGAAAGGCCAGTGAGTCACCACCTGTTCTCCTCTGACGGTTTTTAATCTGTCCACACAGGTGTGTGATGGTCTGTGATAAAAAAAAAAACTCAGCTTCTCACAGCTCGTGTCTGCTGTGCAGGACCCAGGCTGAGTCCTGGGGTTTCTGCACCCCAGCTCAGGAGACTAACTGTCCAGCCGCACCCCTGGGTGCTGGGTCCACGCCAGTCTAGGCAGGCAGCGGAAGTGAAGACAGCAGTTGGGTGATGCCTGGGCCCTTCTAGGTCAAGGAAAGAATGAGGCCGGTTCTCGCCCAGATATCAGCGTGGACAGTGCTGTCTGCGGGGGAGGTGCGGTGTGCACACCTATCAGGGGCTCGATAAAGGCTGCATTCACTCTGTGTTCCATTCCTGAAGAGCCGGCCTTTTGTTTTCTTTTTTTTTAAATAATGGAAGTTTGCCTTTATTGGGCACATCCTGTTTTATGTTTTAATTGGAGTGTAATTGCCTTAGGGCTTCGTATTTGAGTGCTCACAGCAGGCCTGTGATGGAGGTAACGTTCTCATCTCCACCGAAGGAGCTGAGACAGAATTTCTAAAGAATAGGTAACACAGCTGGTGAGCAGCAGAACTGACAGAGCTGAGATGTGTGCGATTCCAGAACCCAGGCTGCTCTGACCCCTGCAACAGGGCATCTGAATCGCACCTAAGACACTGCCCTTCATCCCGCGTTAGACCCCGCCCCCGAAAGTCAGCACAGTCCAGTAGACCTGTTGTATTGAAGTTATTTGAGAACTGGCGATACCGTGGCTTTGCCCCGCAGCAGGGTCCATGAGATTTTGCTGGTGAGGGGCGCCTGACAGTAAGGTGAAAATGATGACTCTGGCTCCCCCGGGCTTCCCGGGTGGCGCAGTAAATGGTACCTGCCGATGCAGGAGAGGCAGCTTCCATCCCTGAATCAGGAGATGTCCTGGAGGCGGGGAAGGCACCCTACCCAGTGCTCTCGCCTGAAGAATCCCAGGGACGTAGGAGTCTGCGGGCTACAGTGCACAGGGTCGCAGAGAGTCGGACACGACTGCACACACATGCACGCTCGCTGGCCCCTCAGAGACCACTGTTGCTGACGCGGGGGACAGACTGGAAATCGTTTGGTGAACAGAAGTGAGCTTCGCTCCTGCTGCCCCGCAGGTCAGGCCTCTGGAGCTCTCTCTGCCCTTCACACCCCCAAATCCCAGTCTCCCTTCAACTTCCCGGCTCTAACACAAAAGCTCTTTTGAGCAGTAGCTATCAAAGGAAAAATGAACTCATTTAACCATAACTGAGAGTTACATAGCATGCGTCAGCTTTTTACAAAATCTCTGGTTTGATCAGCTTTCTCATCTCAGTGCGTGAGCGTGCATTTG
Organism: Raphicerus campestris; assembly: GCA_006410735.1. NCBI lineage: Eukaryota > Metazoa > Chordata > Mammalia > Artiodactyla > Bovidae > Raphicerus > Raphicerus campestris. Next base: position 4,869 of record SJYW01007725.1, read on the forward strand.
TGCGTATAGGCTCACACTGTTTAGAGTTGGGTGAGTTTCCACAATTTACAGTGATAGAGGAGCACTTTAACTTGTCCTCGTATCAGGAAAACAGTTATAAACTGGCCTTCTGAAGTATGGTGCTTTACCAAATACGGAGGTGTGCAGAAGGATTACTGGCAGTACAAAGTAACNATTTCTAAAGAATAGGTAACACAGCTGGTGAGCAGCAGAACTGACAGAGCTGAGATGTGTGCGATTCCAGAACCCAGGCTGCTCTGACCCCTGCAACAGGGCATCTGAATCGCACCTAAGACACTGCCCTTCATCCCGCGTTAGACCCCGCCCCCGAAAGTCAGCACAGTCCAGTAGACCTGTTGTATTGAAGTTATTTGAGAACTGGCGATACCGTGGCTTTGCCCCGCAGCAGGGTCCATGAGATTTTGCTGGTGAGGGGCGCCTGACAGTAAGGTGAAAATGATGACTCTGGCTCCCCCGGGCTTCCCGGGTGGCGCAGTAAATGGCACCTGCCGATGCAGGAGAGGCAGCTTCCATCCCTGAATCAGGAGATGTCCTGGAGGCGGGGAAGGCACCCTACCCAGTGCTCTCGCCTGAAGAATCCCAGGGACGTAGGAGTCTGCGGGCTACAGTGCACAGGGTCGCAGAGAGTCGGACACGACTGCACACACATGCACGCTCGCTGGCCCCTCAGAGACCACTGTTGCTGACGCGGGGGACAGACTGGAAATCGTTTGGTGAACAGAAGTGAGCTTCGCTCCTGCTGCCCCGCAGGTCAGGCCTCTGGAGCTCTCTCTGCCCTTCACACCCCCAAATCCCAGTCTCCCTTCAACTTCCCGGCTCTAACACAAAAGCTCTTTTGAGCAGTAGCTATCAAAGGAAAAATGAACTCATTTAACCATAACTGAGAGTTACATACCATGCGTCAACTTTTTACAAAATCTCTGGTTTGATCAGCTTTCTCATCTCAGTGCGTGAGCGTGCATTTGTGCGTATAGGCTCACCCTGTTTAGAGTTGGGTGAGTTTCCACAATTTACAGTGATAGAGGAGCACTTTAACTTGTCCTCGTATCAGGAAAACAGTTATAAACTGGCCTTCTGAAGTATGGTGCTTTACCAAATACGGAGGTGTGCAGAAGGATTACTGGCAGTACAAAGTAACCATATTTTAAATGTATAATCACCTGTGTTAATTTTAAAGTATTTCTATTGGGAAAACTATTTGAGTGCATCAAAGCCGTGACTTTCCGATTTTTAAATTGAGGTGAAACTAGGGGTTTTTTTGAAAGGGCGTACATAACGAATGGCTTGCTCTTTTATTTTGAATTTGCTTATTTTGGGTCATGCTGTGTCTTCTTTGCGGTGCAGGCACTCCTCCAGCTGTGTCGAGCAGAGGCCCCTGGAGCCGTGCTGGGTGGGCTTCTCAGGGTGCTGCCCTCGTGGGCGGGGCTGGTGGGTGCCTCTCTTGTGGGCGGACCTTCTCGAGGTACTGCCCTCTTGTGGGCGGGGCTGGTGGGTGCCGCCCTCTTGTGGGCGGGCCTTCTCGAGGTGCTGCCCCTTGTGGGCGGGGCTTCTCAGGGTACTGCCCTCTTATGGGGCAGGGCTGGCATGGTGCTGCCCTCTTGTGGGCGGGGCAAGGGCGCAGGCTTCAGCCCTTTCCGCCCCGGGGTTAGCTAGGTGCTGTTTCTGGTCTCTAGAGCGAAGGCTCAGTAGTTGGGACGCACAGGCTTAGCTGTTCCCTGACATGTGGGAATCTTCCTAGATCAGGGATTGAACCCGTGTCTCCTGCATTGGCAGGCCAATACTTTACCACTGAGCCACCAGGGAAGCCTGGTGTTTTGTTTTTTAAAAAAAAAAGCTGAAGCGAATTCTAAAGCAAGCATCCTGGAGTTAGTGCCTGAATAGACAGCGCACGCGTACAGGATCAGTGCACAGCGCGGCCCACGGTGCGCACGGGCATCTCGTCCCCAGCAGCGCCTCCTGTGTAACGGGTCTTGGTGGTTCCTGCCTATGGCAGCCTCTCAGGGAAACGCTGCACTGTTTCTTCTTTGCCTTCTAGTGAACTCTTGACAGGATTTTTGGTCTTGTGTCAAAATCCCAGTTCACTTCCGAGTCTTGGTTCCTTATTTTTCTTGGAGCAGTCTGTTATTTGCTAGCGCTTTCCCAGTGGGCGAGGCCCCACAGGGTTCATTACGCTGATGTGTTTGCAAAATGAGTGCAACACAGCAGTCCCTTTTCTTGGTGATTAAGATGAGGTCTTCCTATGGGAAGTCCAAGATAAAACTTCAAAGCGGTTTTCCCCTGAAAAAATGAGATCGTCACTGAAGTCAGCTACCAGGAGCAATGAGTGCTCTGTTAACCCTGAGATGTGTGCTCCGCTGGGGTTTCACGGGCACTCTTGGTCGTATAATGGGCCTCATCACACGTGCTCATAGTGCTTGAATTCGGCCTGCATGGGAGCCTCTGGCTTCAAGGTTCTCTTTGCTCGGCTTCTGATCTTTCGTGTGCGCTTTTCTTTTTGCGGTGTTGCGGTGGGAATGATTTGAAAGCCTAAGACTGGTGCTTTGGTGCAGCATCTGTTTGTTTGTTTGATCTGCTGGTTTTCGTGGAGAAGCAGCGGCCAGAAGGAGCGTCGGGTTTGGCGCCTGGCGTGCGTGGCTCGGATCCCTGAGCCTGCACTTGCCTTTCCGGTGGCTTTGGGGCGACGCCTCGGTTCCCCCAACTGGAAACGGGCCTAACCCGCCTCCTTACAGGAGCTGCGGCCCAGGTGGGTGTGGGGGCTGCAGAAGGACAGAGTAGGCAGATGGTAACGGTGGGCTTTCTTCTCCATCCCTGGCACCGACTCCCTAGATCACAGTCCCAGAGCTCTGATACTCCAGGCCTCACTTCCCTTCCCAGCCACGTTCTCCCCACCGTCTTCTGCGGAGGCTCCCCGGCTCCATGCGGACATGCTGACCCCCGGCTCACCTGCTGTGCCCTCCCCAGCGCAGGCCTCTGCCTTCCCTCTTCCCAGACCTTTCCGGCGGCCCTGTGTGACATTTGCCCTTGAATGTCGCCTTACTCTCTTTTATCTGGATTTCTAGCCGGTAGAGTACAGTACAGCAGTTATCTTTCCCTCCACTTCCTCTGCTCAGGTCTTACTTTCTCCAGGCAAATTACAAGTGCTCAAAGGCAAGGAGCACTGTATCCCATATTTTCCCCACATTACCCACAATTATCTGGCTTAATGCCAAAGTAATGATGATGATGGTGGTGGCGGTGAAGAAAGAGGACATTAAATCAGACCCACTGAGAAAATGGAAAATGGTAGAATAAAGCAAGGGCATGACGCATGTGGATCCATTTGCTCTGCGGACGGCTATGCTGCATTAAACACCTACCACAGGGCTTTCCCTGCTCATGGGAGTCGCTGGGAAATGCGCTGCCGTCCGCTTCCCTGGGGAGGCGTCTCACGCCCCATGATGAAAATGAGACGGAGGAGAGCGGGTACACTGAACCCCTGAGCTCAGGGGGACCTGGACCCAAGTGTTATTGCTGTGGCTTCACGACCTGGGCGGCTCCCTGAACACCAGTGTGAAGCTGAGGGGACCGAGGGGAGTGGGGACCCAAAGGGCTGCTGAAACAGGGACACAGACCAGGGCCGGGAGGCTGAAGTCTTGGGTCTGCCACTGATCCGCTGCACGTGGGTTCTCGATGAAGTCATCCGTGTCCTGATCACCTGGCTCTGAGCTGAGCCCGGTGAGACCCAAGGCACAGGGCTGTTGGGGTCACACCGCACCATGTGTATGTTGATGCCTGGCGCCGTGGGGGCAGGTGCTAAATGCTGTGTCTATCTTTTTAACATTTTTATTTCCTGCTGAAGTATACTCGATTAACAATGTGCTGGTCTCAGGTTACAGCAGTGTGACTCAGTTGTACATAAATGTGTTTATCTTTAAACAAACCTCTGTGGATATACGTTGCCTCAGTTATAAAATGATGGACTTCAGTTAGGGAATCACCAAAACCCCTTGGAGTTTTAATTTCTTAGGAACCTCAGAGAGAAGATCATAGGTTAAGAATATTATTTTTTAAAAGCTCATTAGGAATCTCTGCTCTGCCTAATGAAAGCAATTGCAGCAGAACCGAAAAGAAAATGGATACAGCTGAATTAGGATGGACGTTACCGTATGGCTTCACCCTTGCCGTCATGCTGGTGGGCCCCTGTGGTGTCGCCCCCTTTCTGGAGTTCCGTTCTGCCCACTAGGGGCTGCTGTATTTGCATTCTGTGTGTGTCAGTCTCTCAGTCATGTCCACCTCTTTATGACCCCACGGACTGTAGCCCGCCAGGCTCCTCTGTCCACGGGATGCTCCAGGCAAGAACACTGGAGTGGGTTGCCATTCCCTTCTCCAGAGGATCGTCCCACCCCAGGGATGGACCCCATGTCTCCTGCACTGCAGGCAGATTCTTTACTGTCTGAGCCACCAGGGAAGCCCATGTTTGCACTCTTAGGATGGTCGAGTACCTCAGTAATAATTTAAAGCAGAGTTGAGTCCATCAAGTTGGGCCTTTCCTGGCGGAAGAAGAGCTATATTTTATCGTTCGTATGTCAACTTTGACTTCTCCTTCACATTACACATAATTAAACAAGCTCTGAGAGAACATAGCGTTGGTTCACTTCCTTTTTCAGGGAGAAATTCTGCCGACTGAAGACACACACGTAAGCCACTGCCAATCTGTGTGTTCTCAGGCGCTCTGTTTCTAAAATAGGCACAAAATTACAGTCTTCTTTTTCACAACGTTTCTGCACACTCAGCCCTTCAGTATTGTCCGTTTCTGGCAGGCCTCTGGATAAGGGTTTACAGTGCCTGGTTTTACAGAACTGCCATGTTGCTCAGTGGGCAAGCGCTGCACTGCCGAGGCACTACCGACCTGAGTCTTCAGATTAAAGAAGCGGGTCCCTGTCGCACAGGCTGGAGAACTTACGAACATTACAGTGACAAGAGGCTTCCTAGGAAGGCCGTGTCCAAGCGCTCATCACACATGGAGGTCCGGGATGGTAGCCTGGAGGCCACCAGCAGGCCCAGCGTGGGCCTTCAGGGCCCTGGCCGAATGGCTCCCCCGCAGCCGGCCCTGTTCCCTGGTGTGCCAGACTGCAGCCGGGCACCATAGCGCTGCCCTCCTTACCCCCTGGGGGTTATGCCACCAGGGACACGAAGGTCTCTGCCTCCAGAAGGGTGACGGACCCTGACCTCTCTGATCCGGGGGGCCAGGCAGGCCCAGGGGTCTAGTTTCGCAGGTATATGGTGTCCTGTGTGTGATATACGCCAGGGTGCTTGCCTTTCCCAGGAGGCATCACATCTTCCTCCACAAATACTGGCTATAGGGTTTGGTTTTTATTTTTTCTGAAGTTGTAGGGGAAATTGCAATGTTAAATAGATGAGACCAGGTAGAAAGAAGTGAAACTTGGCTAATGATTTCTGAGAAGCATGTGTCACTTTAAATGTTCACATTTGCTCTAAGTAATTGCACAACCTAAGAACCACCTTCGATACCATAGTTGATATTCAGGCAGCAGTAACTGGAAAAAAAGAAGACCAATAAAAACTGTTAATAGAAATATAAAAGAATGTAGTAAACACAGACCTTCTCCACAAGCCTTTGAAAACGTGAGGGATTATTAAAAGATAACGCTTTTTGCTTCAACTCTGGATGTGTTTCTTGGCTCAGTTCATCTCTGCAAAGACTTAATCTGATTTATGAGTCTGTTCACTTCACTTTTGCTTTAAGTACTGATTTTAAACGGTGATTCCTGAACAGTGATGTTCAGATAGTTTTAACTGCGTAATTCTTTCTTCAAACAAAATATTTCCTGGAAGCCCAGTATCTATACTGGATCCCTCTGTTTGAAGTGGGGCAGAGAAAGGAAAACAGGTGTGTGTACACACAGATGCACACACCTGCATCGCCCACGCTTCGCAGAACTGCAGTTCAAAGATCACTGGTGTTTTACTTCCTATGACTAATAGCCTCGATTCAGAGTATTCTTAAGTAGACCTTGAGCAATAATTAGTTTATATTGAAAAAATACAAACTTCAGGGGAAAGATCCCTAGAAGATGGTGGCAGCAGTGGCATTGTTCAAAAATCTCTCCAAAAAGGCAGCAGCTAGAATACAAAACCCCAAGCTTCAGAGACCAGCCAGGGACCCCCAAACCCCCTGTACCAGCAAGGTAAGGACAGACCACTGGCACCTGTGGGATTCGTGCAGGATCCGTAACCGTGTGGAAGGAAGCACAGGAAAGGAAGTGGGACGCTGATGATCTGAGAAGAGGAGTTCCCTCAGGCTGCTGAGAAGTCCCCCAAGCCAGCGGGGTAGCCCTGAGATTGGGCGTGTGGAAACAATTCTGTGTGATGCTGCTGACGCAACCGGAGCCCCCTAAACTCTTGAATCGAGCAAACCAAA
>SJYW01007728.1:0-12300 GCA_006410735.1 Raphicerus campestris
AAAGAGGCTAGAAAGAATGAGAAAGAATGTTGATAAGGGGAGGGCAGGTGGCCTGGAAAAGTGAGCTGTGATACCTCCAAGGATTTGCAGATCACTGGAGTGTGGCCTGGAGGTACTTCAGTGCGTGAGTGGTTTTGTTTTACTTGAAACCATAGGGACAGATGAAAAGCTGTTAAATATTTAAATACCACTGTCCTCAGGCTCTGCCTGGGCTTAGTCCCACTGTCCCCCAGGGGCGATTCTCCGCCCAGTGTTGTTACTCACCCGCGGGGAATTCTAGGCAGTAGCCCCCCATCGGGGGTCGGAACTGCTTCACCAGAATGATGCATTCGTAGTGAAGGGTTCTCTGCAACACTGGGATGATTGCCACACCTGCCAGCAGGAAATAAAACCAGGGAAACCCCAGTGGAAGGTCAGCAACACCAGTGACTTTTGTTTAGAGCAGTCTAACTGAAAGCCCACCTTTTAAGAAACACTGCAGCTAAAGTCTTTCTTGTATTTGCCATTAGTAACAGGAAGTTAATTTAAGCTATAATACTGGCAGTTAACTTTGGAAGTTATTAAAACAAGAAAAAAATAATGACACTTCCATGTTGTTTAATTTTCTTTTTTATAAAATAAAACTTTATTTTATAAAATAAAAGATTTTTATTGTCATGATTTCTTTAAAAAAAAATCACAACTACAAGTAAACATTTAGCCCAGGGTCCAAGACAAAATTTCAGTCTCCACGAACCTCTGTGGAGATCATTTCTCACCCAGCTGCAGCCAGGTGGCCACTGAAGTTTCATTGATCTGTGCTCTTAGATTTCCTTGAAGCAATAAAGAGAGTAAGTTCCACTGTTCATGGTATATGCCAGCTACACTGAGCTTTATTGTTTAGGATAAATGAAAGGCCTTTTCTCCCAAGTTATTTGACCTTCACACCAAACCAAACCCAAAGGCCACTGGATTCTGGAAAACACAACTGCTCAGGAGGACCATTCCGCTCCTCTCACTTTCCCAGCATGAAAACACAGCAGCCGCAGCAGCTACTCTGTCTGCTTCTAGGAAAACCAGAACACAGAACAAAGTGGAAAAATAAAAGGGAAAAATGAGAAAGACCTATTGCCCAACTTCCCCTAGACCAGAGGTGGTTTTCAGGACTGCTTCTGGGATATTCGTATTCCATTCATGCCTGGAAGGGAAGGTGGACTGAATGAATAGTCTTTTCCTAACTCATTACCTCATTTCCTCAAAGCAAATGGTCACTACTATAAAGCACACAGCAGTGCCAACTAAGATTTCCAAACTAAAGGTTCTCACCTAGATGCTCTGTCCAGAACACAAGGGGATTTCTAGAAGTTGTACACACGCAAGGGGATTTCTAGAAGTTGTAACACGTCTAGACACAGTGTGTGGTTTCAAATTACACTGACTTATATTTTGGCTCTGAGTAGGATTACATCTTCCCTTCAGAAACACTGTTCTGAGCCTATGTAACAGGAACCAGAAGTTACTTATAAAGAAAGCTCGATTTACTTATACAGTGTTGCAAACAGAACACCAGAGTTAAGGATTAAAGATCATATGTGAAGACAACCCTGCTCTGAAGTCATGGTTATAGTAAGAAACCGTCCTACCCCCAGCGCCCACACTCATGTGTGAGGACTTGCTTTGGGGAAAGTTCTAACAGGTCTGCACTCATACCATCAGCCGACTGGCCTTTCCTGGTTGTCCGCTTCACGGTCTCCCATGTTCTGTTTGGGCAGAAAAGAAAAGTTGAAAGCATTAGTGTTAAAGAGGAGACAGTTCTTAGGTCTTGAATGTAACCAGCACCTTACAAGTTCAAAGCATGCACATGTGCTGAGGATAACGGCCAAGAACACCACACAGTAAAGAGCGGTATTGAAATAAGAGCCAACTGTGCTTTCACACAGCTTCAAAAATTACCAAGGAAATCCACTGCTGACTACCTCTAACCCTCTGCCTCTGAATGGAGGGCCTGCTCTTCACTTGAGCTGCCTTTCCAATCAGCTTGCACGTCATTTACTTGAAACACTTCAGTTTGGATCACGGATCTGCGGTGAGTAGCACAGCTGGTGATCAAGCTTTGAAGGCCACGAAGCAGTCAATGCCAATCCCGCCCCTGTGCAAATTCCAAAGGACACTCTGTGTTATGTGAACCACTGAGACAGTTATGTACAGGGGAGATTTTAACACCAGTGACCCTGAACACTCAATTTAAGAAATTTACTATTTACTAACTGAAGAATTAATCCTCTTAGGTAAGTGCTCTGCTTTGCATCTATGAGATACCATCTAAGAGGAAAATGTTCCCCAGAAGAACAAGTGGGGTGAGGGGTTCCTGGTCCCCTCTTAGGGCCTTATTCCTGACACAATATTTGTCTCAGGGAACCTGGTACTGACAACCCCATTCCTGGCACAATCCTGCTGCCTAAAGGGGGTTGGGGAATTTCTTCCTCACTCTCAAGCCTTCAATAGAGAAAAGCAGCAGTTAGAGATGGGGGTAAGGAAGCAAACAATTCTGGATTTAAAAGGAGGAAGACCTCCGAGTAGGCCCACGGGGAGAAAGGCGTCCACACCTGATGTCGGTCTCCCTACAGTGAGAGTGAGTATAAGAGCTGCTCCTCAGAGTAACCCTCATACCTTTTATCCGGTTGTCCTTAAGGCATGGACCTTGCTACGTTTCTATGAAAAAATGTCAGATATTTAACCCAGTNTCAAAGCAAATGGTCACTACTATAAAGCACACAGCAGTGCCAACTAAGATTTCCAAACTAAAGGTTCTCACCTAGATGCTCTGTCCAGAACACAAGGGGATTTCTAGAAGTTGTACACACGCAAGGGGATTTCTAGAAGTTGTAACACGTCTAGACACAGTGTGTGGTTTCAAATTACACTGACTTATATTTTGGCTCTGAGTAGGATTACATCTTCCCTTCAGAAACACTGTTCTGAGCCTATGTAACAGGAACCAGAAGTTACTTATAAAGAAAGCTCGATTTACTTATACAGTGTTGCAAACAGAACACCAGAGTTAAGGATTAAAGATCATATGTGAAGACAACCCTGCTCTGAAGTCATGGTTATAGTAAGAAACCGTCCTACCCCCAGCGCCCACACTCATGTGTGAGGACTTGCTTTGGGGAAAGTTCTAACAGGTCTGCACTCATACCATCAGCCGACTGGCCTTTCCTGGTTGTCCGCTTCACGGTCTCCCATGTTCTGTTTGGGCAGAAAAGAAAAGTTGAAAGCATTAGTGTTAAAGAGGAGACAGTTCTTAGGTCTTGAATGTAACCAGCACCTTACAAGTTCAAAGCATGCACATGTGCTGAGGATAACGGCCAAGAACACCACACAGTAAAGAGCGGTATTGAAATAAGAGCCAACTGTGCTTTCACACAGCTTCAAAAATTACCAAGGAAATCCACTGCTGACTACCTCTAACCCTCTGCCTCTGAATGGAGGGCCTGCTCTTCACTTGAGCTGCCTTTCCAATCAGCTCGCACGTCATTTACTTGAAACACTTCAGTTTGGATCACGGATCTGCGGTGAGTAGCACAGCTGGTGATCAAGCTTTGAAGGCCACGAAGCAGTCAATGCCAATCCCGCCCCTGTGCAAATTCCAAAGGACACTCTGTGTTATGTGAACCACTGAGACAGTTATGTACAGGGGAGATTTTAACACCAGTGACCCTGAACACTCAATTTAAGAAATTTACTATTTACTAACTGAAGAATTAATCCTCTTAGGTAAGTGCTCTGCTTTGCATCTATGAGATACCATCTAAGAGGAAAATGTTCCCCAGAAGAACAAGTGGGGTGAGGGGTTCCTGGTCCCCTCTTAGGGCCTTATTCCTGACACAATATTTGTCTCAGGGAACCTGGTACTGACAACCCCATTCCTGGCACAATCCTGCTGCCTAAAGGGGGTTGGGGAATTTCTTCCTCACTCTCAAGCCTTCAATAGAGAAAAGCAGCAGTTAGAGATGGGGGTAAGGAAGCAAACAATTCTGGATTTAAAAGGAGGAAGACCTCCGAGTAGGCCCACGGGGAGAAAGGCGTCCACACCTGATGTCGGTCTCCCTACAGTGAGAGTGAGTATAAGAGCTGCTCCTCAGAGTAACCCTCATACCTTTTATCCGGTTGTCCTTAAGGCATGGACCTTGCTACGTTTCTATGAAAAAATGTCAGATATTTAACCCAGTTAAAAAAAAAAGAAGCTTTCTGTAAACTAGATCTTTTAGTATTGTACCCAAGTTCTAAAGGGCAAATACGTCGAAATGAACGCGTGACAATCAACAGGCCCACCATGACAACTCACAGCTGCCAACACTCCTGTTAGTAGCAGAAGCCAACCAGCAAGCCATTCTGATCAGTCAATGATACAGATCGCAAGAGACAGAACACCTGTTGGCCCAGTCCTCTCTGCGGTCTCTCAGGGTTAGCCCTAAAGACTGAAGAAGATAGCTGGGAGAAGCACTGAGGTCCCATCCCAAACACACTAGGAACAAGGGAAGCAGAGAGAGGAGCATCATTATAGTGGTTAAGATGAAGTAAATGAGCAGTATGGAGCCACAAAATAGACATGTATTTATTAGAAATCCTAGAACAAGAACGGAGAAGGCGATGGCACCCCACTCCAGTGCTCTTGCCTGGAAAATCCCATGGACAGAGGAGCCTGGTAAGCTGCAGTTCATGGGGTTGCGAAGAGTCGGACATGACTAAGCATCTTCACTTTTTACTTTCATGCACTGGAGAAGGCAACGGCAACCCACTCCAGTGTTCTTGCCTGGAGAATCCCAGGGACGGGGGAGCCTGGTGGGCTTCCATCTATGGGGTTCCACAGAGTCAGACACGACTGAAGTGACTTAGCAGCAGAACAAGAATGTCCCTGAGAGGTCCAGTCATCTCAGAGGGACTCGGAGAGGAGAGCTGTCCACCTAATTGAGTTAGTAACTTTGTGTCTCCACTTGGTCACTAGGTGACCCCACAGTCGTAACCTCTTGGTGACTGTTTTCTCACCTGTAAAGCCAGGGAACTGAGAGTACATTGTCTTAACAGTCTCTGGTAGCTTTAGAATTCTGATTCTGGTTGACTTGTTGTTTAGTCGCTAGGTTGTATCAGACTCTTCTGCGACCCCATGGACTGTAGCCTGCTAGGCTCCTCTGTCCATGGGATTCTCCAGGCAAGAACACTGGAGTCGATTGCTGTTTCCTTCTCTGGGGGATCTTCCTGATCCTGGAATCGAACCCACGTCTCCTGCATTGGCAGGCAGATTCTTTTTTTTTTTCTTTTTAATACTTTATTCTATTTTACAGTACTGTATTGGTTTTGCCATACATTGACATGAATCAGCCACAAGTGTACACGATCTCCCCATGCCGAAGCCCCCTCCCACCTCCCTCCCCACCCCACCTCCTCGGATCATCCCGTACACCAGCCCCAAGCATCCCGTATCGGCAGGCAGATTCTTTACTAGAGCACCTGGGAAGCCCTCCAGTTGAGTTACTGTTTTTAATATTTGTTATAGGAAAGCCTGTTTCACTTTCTTCCTTCTAGGCAACCAACTCCAAGAGGTAGGCAGGACACCAGAGAGTGAGCTCAGCTCTGTCCTGAATGCCGATAAAGAGGCATAAAATCAATATCTCTCCCCAGATCAATTCCATATCCTCATCCATGAAACAGTGGGACAAAGAATTCTCTAGCTGCAGTTTTATTTTGTACATGCAGTATTTTATAAATGTATAAATCACAGTCTGCTTTAAGTGCTCTGAAGCCTGACAATCAGGTATGAGATGTTAATGTCTCACAAGAGAGCTTCTGGAGGCCACAGGGAGCCCTGTGCATGGACAGATGGGGAGGAATGTGCTGTCAATAGGCTCACGGTGTGGAGTCTGGAGACCCCAGAGCCCACACCCACTGCTGGAGGACAGTCTCCGGAGGTTGAGACCAAATTGTGAGTACTTGGAAACAGGTCCCATGTGATTCCGAGGCACATCCTTGATGAAATGAGGATGGGGAGCAGGTGCAGAGCTGGGGGGGTGACAATCAACATGTACCCTTCACACTGGCCAGTGTCAAGGACTCTATTTTGTGCCATAAGCTTAACTCAACAAGAAAGAGAACCAAGCTGATCCAGGCACGCTGGGCTCTGAGCTCTGACTGAGTTTTCACAAGTTTAAATGCACCTGTCATGTCATGGAGGCCTGGACGTCGTGGCGTCTCTGGCCTAGTCCTGCACAGCCAGCTCACTGCTCTGTGGATGGGGCGAGCTGCAATCAGCTTTCTCACCTTGGGCTGGACCGTGCTATGGACATCTTAATGTTCCCCACAGCTCTCCAACACTGGACCTTGTTACTATTCTTTGCTACTTTAGTACACACAGTTAAAAGTTGTTAAAACCACTGGCAAGTCCACGTACTTTAACACTTGCCAGGAGCCAGCATGGGGAATCCCACCCTTGGCAAAGGTCATGAGGAAAGGGGCCTGACAAACGCAAAGACGGGATCAGGCCTCACTGTCACTGAGGCCTGGATCTTGTGGCATCTCTGGCCTAGTCCTGCACAGCCAGCTCACTGCTCTGTGGATGGGGCGAGCTGCAATCAGCTTTCTCACCTTGGGTTGGACCGTGCTATGGACATCTTAATGTTCCCCACAGCTCTCCAACACTGGACCTTGTTACTATTCTTTGCTACTTTAGTACACACAGTTAAAAGTTGTTAAAACCACTGGCAAGTCCACGTACTTTAACACTTGCCAGGAGCCAGCATGGGGAATCCCACCCTTGGCAAAGGTCATGAGGAAAGGGGCCTGACAAACGCAAAGACGGGATCAGGCCTCACTGTCACTGAGGCCTGGATCTTGTGGCATCTCTGGCCTAGTCCTGCACAGCCAGCTCACTGCTCTGTGGATGGGGCGAGCTGCAATCAGCTTTCTCACCTTGGGTTGGACCGTGCTATGGACATCTTAATGTTCCCCACAGCTCTCCAACACTGGACCTTGTTACTATTCTTTGCTACTTTAGTACACACAGTTAAAAGTTGTTAAAACCACTGGCAAGTCCACGTACTTTAACACTTGCCAGGAGCCAGCATGGGGAATCCCACCCTTGGCAAAGGTCATGAGGAAAGGGGCCTGACAAACGCAAAGACGGGATCAGGCCTCACTGTCACTGAGGCCTGGATCTTGTGGCATCTCTGGCCTAGTCCTGCACAGCCAGCTCACTGCTCTGTGGATGGGGCGAGCTGCAATCAGCTTTCTCACCTTGGGTTGGACCGTGCTATGGACATCTTAATGTTCCCCACACCTCTCCAACACTGGAACTTGTTACTATTTTTTGCTACTTTAGTACATAGTTAAAAGTTGTTAAAACCACCGGCAAGTCAACTTACTTTAACACTTGCCGGGAGCCAGCATGGGGAATCCCACCCATGGCAAAGGTCATGAGGAAAGGGGCCTGACAAACGCAAAGGTGGGATCAGGCCTCAGGGGTCCCCCTGGATTTTCTCGAGCATCTACCCCCAAAACCAGAGTCTGCCTGCTTTACTGTGTTATGCTTTCCACCTACTCTTCTAACATTACAGGGGGGCTGTCTCCCCACCACCTTTTTCTGGAAAAAGTTAATTTAGAGCTTTTAGATAATAAGTCTCCTGGGCATAATAACAGTGTTTCAATCCAAAAACCCCTCTGATGGCTTTCTAGCCTGCCTGACAGGTTTATCTGGACTCTTACAGCTGCGCTGTGTTTGCGGCCTCCGGAAGGCTAGAGGCACAGGAAGCTTAAAGCATCCTAGGAATGTAGGGGCTTCTGAGGAGTCAAAATCATTAGAATAGAACTGATTAAGGGTTTCATTGTTGAGCCAATACTTGCTGCCAAGTTTTCATATCTTTTGTTTGTAGATATATTTGGTATGTAGAAAAAACAGGTAGTAGCCCTGGCATTAGCAACATTAGATCTTTGAGTTAAGTACTTTCTTTGTTATAACCCACTGCACCTTTGTTCTACAGGAATGTAACTTTATTTAGTACTTTGAGGGTGATGCAGATTAAAGAAAAAACACTTCAAGGGAAAATGAGTTTTCCAGCTGATAGACATTAATCTAGGAAAAGAGCCAAAAAATGTTAACAGGCCCCCTGGCCAGATGATGTAAAACCACCAGAGACCTTTTGTATACGGGAAGGTATACAGAAAAAAAGCCCGGTCTCATAAGGGTCAGGACTGCTGCCCCTGCATAACTCTGTATATTCCATTATTTCTTTATGTACAACTTGGGGTATATAAGCCGCTTTTGAAAATAAAGTTGTGGGTCTGGCACCAATGCTTGGCTCCCCCATGTTGTTCTTTTCTCCCTTTTCAGGCTGAATTCCCGTCTGGAGCACAGAGGCTCTCCGTGTCTACTTATTTGCCCTGACTTCTAAGACCCACGCGAGAGGGAGCCCAAGGCGGGGCACCCTCCGCTATTCAAGCAGGCGCCGGTGGCCTATGTAGACGGTGCAAGCCCCTTGTCTCAGAGCTTTATTGGTCTCCTGTGTAAACCAAGGAATATAGCCTCTTTTCTCCTCTATTTTCTCTCCTCTCTCTCACTACACTATTCTTCCCTAATCTCTCTTTATATCTCTAAATAAATAAATGTCTCCTCGCCGACTCCGTCCCCGCTTCGAATTACCCTGGATCCACCAGGGCTGGACCCGGGCAAACACTGATGAGAGATGTATTTATTACCTTACGAAGAAATTCTGTATTTTTATTTGATCACTTAGAAAACAGTTTTTAATATTAATGAATTTATATCATATAACCTGGATACTAAATTAAGCAAAGTTTTCCTACTTTCTCCTTCTTTTTCTATTTCACTAAGTAAATGTTTAACACATTTTTCTCATTAGATATTAAAAAAAAATGCTGAATAGGAAAAGTTGGGAAAAAGACTAATCACACAGCTGCCATTAATATTTTGCTACAGTTTTCCTTCTAACCTTTTCTTATACATTATTTGGCAGAGTTTAAAAAGCATTTTTTAAAAAAGCATATATCCAACTTCCTATTTTCTTATCAGCTTATGAACTTTTCTCATACTACCAGACTGTCTTCATGATCTGCTCTGGAGATGGCTGTACAGTTTTTAACCAAGTAAATACACTGTAATAATCATTTTTCTCTTTTTAAGATGTTTAGGTTTTTTTTTAAGATGTTCAATTTGTCCTTTAAAATAATTATGATGGAAATATTTTCATGCACAGATCTGACTGCAAATAATTTTCTTAACACAGTATCAAGACACTACAGGGGCCAGACTCCAGGAACTCCCTCTCCACTCCCACATTTCTTTATGGCAATTGGTATTTGCTTTACAAAACTCTCCCCCCTCAACTTACCTTTCCATGAGCAAGTATAAGCCTGCACATTTTATCCCAAACCCAGCAGTGTTTTCTCTTACATTCTAATTCAGAAATGAAAAAACTGGTTTAAGAGAAGGAAATAACCAGTACTGTTATTTTTCTGCTGCTATATCAACTGAAATTAGGCTTGGCCCAAAAGTTTTAGGTTCACCCTAATCTACTTGAGAATGATATTAGAACAGCTCAACTAGATTCAAGACAGAGCTTACAGTGAGGAAAAGATCAACATTTATGCCAAACACTAAATAGAGACCCCAAGAGCCCAAATCCTAAGCATTTGACAAAAAGAAAAAAATTAGTTTACCTTGTTTTACCAGTAGGATCTCTGTAAGTTGTTTTTTCAAGTTTGACCCATTTTCCTTCTGAAATTAACTAAAAGGAAACCAGACAGTAAGTTGGGAAACTTTCAAACTGAGCTATTTTTAATTTATTTATTCTTTCAAATTTTTTGTGGCTCTCAATGATGATGTTTTCCCCCTCAAAATCTGTGTCCAAGTTTTCAGTTCAAAGTAGTAAAAGCTGTTTTTCTGATGGTGGACCCGCTGTTCTGTGGAATTCTGGAGGTAGAACTGAGAACTGGAAAGAGAACTCACCCCCAGAGAATTCTGGGGTAGGGGGAGGTCTGAGGAGGAAGGGGTTTTCTGGGATGCTCCTAACCTTCTCTCTTCCAACCTGGGGCCAGTCACACAGGTGTGTTTCAGGGTGTGAAACTCAGTGGCATCTGACTGCCAATGACTACACAGCAAAGCCGACTCCAGGGACACCACGGTCAATGAGCACATCCCCCATAGTGACCAGGGTTTACCACCCAGCCTGAAGGGCACCTAGCATCATTCCACTGAGACACCAGGGAGGTTAGGCGGCCAGGACTGCCTTACCTACAGACTACACTGACTGAGTGCAAAGGTTCCCTATGGACATAAAGCAGCAAGTGGCCTTTTTCTAAGTATTCTATCTTTTACTTGTCGCCAGCAGCAACCTAATAATTATTCAGCAGATCTGTTAACAGACAACACAGAAATATTTTTAAATCAAAAAGAATTCCAGAAAGGTGTCAAGCTCAGCGTTTCAAAGATGAAGGATATAAAGTTTGTCCTCTGTAATGGTTCTTGCAGAAAGAGACTTTTTAAAAGGTAAAATAGATAACATGCAAGACATATTCAATGTTAGTTGTGGAATTTAGACCACAACTAACAACTTAGATTTTTCTTGTCCTTGAGCATGCAGATTGAGGCCACAAACAGCTAACCTATGTGATATTTAGGACAAAATGTCTAAGCCTTAAAATTCATCTATGATTTATTCTTCTATCCAGGGAAGCTTTCAATGAAAACTCAATCAACAAGGTCCTACTGTACAGCACAGGAAACTATATTCAACATCCTGGGATAAACCATATGAAAAAATATGAAAAAGATGTGTGTGTACATATATATATTTAACTGAATCACTCTGCCATATAGCAGAAATTCACCCAACACTATAAATCAACTACACTTCAATAAAAACTAAATTTAAAAAGATAAGTAAAAATTGAGAGTTTAAAAAATCAACAGTTGAAACCCACTTTAAAAACAGCCTCAATTTCACGAATACATATAATGATGAGACACCACTGCTACCACACAAGAGCAAAGTGTTCCTGAGTCCTTAAAAGAAGCAGGAGTATGTTTAAAAACTACCTTGAAGAATTAAAAACAATCATTTGAAACTGCAAATTTCTTTTAAACTCAGCTTTATGTGGCAAAGGGGAAGGGAAGTAAAAAGACAATGTATACCTCCTCTGAGATAATAGACTGTTTGGTATTTCGAGAAGAACCTGCTGTTTCTTGTTCCATTTTCAAACTAGTTGATCTTTACAGTCCACAGGCAAGAACTTCACGCTATAAGAGANAAAGGGGAAGGGAAGTAAAAAGACAATGTATACCTCCTCTGAGATAATAGACTGTTTGGTATTTCGAGAAGAACCTGCTGTTTCTTGTTCCATTTTCAAACTAGTTGATCTTTACAGTCCACAGGCAAGAACTTCACGCTATAAGAGAATGAAACTGGTTTAGGCTACATTAGTTTTTCTGAATTACACATTTGTCCACAGGTCACTGGTCAAAGTATTTACTTAAATGGGGGAAAAATCAGGGTCATCAAAGCTGCATTCCTCTGCTGAAGGTGGGGGAGAGCTGCCAGCTGCCCCGAGGTGGAGATGGGAACAGGAAACGCAAGGCCTTGGCATCAGCCAGGAAAGCACAGAAGGCGGCCCAATGAGACCAGCCCACAGCCTGCTGTGCCTGAGGTCTTCAGAAGACACTTTCCAAGGAGAAACAGAACAAAGACTGTTCATCATGCCCCATGCCTGCCCCTCAACTGGCATCCCTTATCAACCCTTTATAATAAGACTTTGTATTATATGGGCTGGCTGCTTCTCTTTCCCATTTATCTCTGTGTTAAATGTATATACTATTTTAAATGAAAACTGCATAGTTCAGTGGCCCATCCAAAGTTTCCACGTGCATCGAAGTCACAGCTGCACAAAAGGAGTTAACCAGAAGCACAATCTGTTAGCAGAGAGCCCCATCCAGGTGGCTGTGGGCCACGACTTCTGTTGTCTCTCTTGCGCATTCCCTCAATTCCTGTATCCTGAATGTCTGGAAATCTTTTTCTACCCCCAAAGTTGATTGATAACCTGGCTGCAGACATAATTACAGGCTGAAAATCATTTTTGGAGACCCTGCTCAGTGTCTTGCTTCAGAGAAGCAAGCTAGCTGCTGAGAAATCTGGAGTCACTGATCCTGGATCCTCTTCGATGTGACCCCGTGTTCCTCCTCTGGAACCCACAGTTGTTGACGTCCAATGATGCTGATGTCACTTGTAGGGGATTCCAGTGTGCCAGGAGCCAGCA
>SJYW01007730.1:0-13952 GCA_006410735.1 Raphicerus campestris
ACTAGAGATCTCTTCAAGAAAATTAGAGATACCAAGGGAACATTTCATGCAAAGCTGGGCTCAATAAAGAACAGAAATGGTATGGACCTACAGAAGCAGAAAATATTAAGTGTAGGTGGCAAGAATACACAGAAGAACTATACAAAAAAGTACTCCATGACCCAGATAACCATGATGGTATGATCACTCACCTATAGCCAGACATCCTGGAATGCAAAGTCAAGTGGGCCTTAAGAAGCATCATTATGAACAAAGCTAGTGGAGGTGATGGAACTCCAGTTGAACTATTTCAAATCCTAAAAGATGCTGCTTGTAAAGTGCTGCACTCAATATGTCAGCAAATTTGGAAAACTCAGCAGTGGCCACAGGACTGGAAAAGGTCAGTTTTCATTCCAATTCCAAAGAAAGGCAATGCCAAAAATGCTCAAACTACCGCACAATTGCACTCATCTCACATGCTAGTAAAGTAACGCTCAAAATTCTCCAAGCCAGGCTTCAACAATACGTGAACCATGAACTTCCAAATGCTTGAGCTAAATCCAGCTTGAGCTGGATTTAGAAAAAGCAGAGGAACCAGAGATCAAATTACCAGCATCCACTGGATCACAGACAAAACAAGAGCGTTCCAGAAAAACATCTATTTCTGCTTTATTGACTATGCCAAAGCCTTTGACTGTGTGGATCACAACAAACTGGAAAATTCTGAAAGAGATAGGAATACCAGAGCACCTGACCTGCCTCCTGAGAAATCTGTATGCAGGTCAAGAAGCAACAGTTAGGACTGGACATGAAACAACAGACTGTTCCATATCAGGAAAGGAGTACGTCAAGGTTGTGTATTGTCACCCTGCTTATTTAACTTATATGCAGATTACATCATGAGAAATGCTGGACTGGAAGAAGCACAGTCGGGAATTGAGACTGGTGGGAGAAATATCAATAACCCCAGATATGCAGATGACACCACCCTTATGGCAGAAAGTGAAGAACTAAAGAGCCTCCTGATGAAAGTGAAAGAGGAGAGTGAAAAAGTTGGCTTAAAGCTCAACATTCAGAAAACGAAGATCATGGCATCTGGTCCCATCACTTCATGGGAAATAGATGGGGAAACAGTGTCAGACTTTATTTTAGGGGGCACCAAAAATCACTGCAGATGATGACTGCAATCATGAAATTAAAAGATGCTTACTCCTTGGAAGGAAAGTTATGACCAACCTAGACAACATATTAAAAAGCAGAGATATTGCTTTGCCAACAATGGTCCGTCTAGCCAAAGCTCTGGTTTTTCCAGTAGTCATGTATGGATGTGAGAGTTGGACTACAAAGAAAGCTGAACACTGAAGAACTGATGCTTTTGAACTGTTTTGTTGGAGAAGACTCTTGAGAGCCCCTTGGACAGCAAGAAGATCCAACCAGTCCATCCTGAAGGAAATCAGTCCTGAATATTCATTGGAAAGACTGATGCTGATGCTGAAATTGCAATACTTTGGCCACTTGATGCCAAGAGCTAACTCATTTGAAAAGACCCTGATGCTGGGAAAGATTGAAGAGGGAAGAGAAGGGGACAACAGAGGATGAGATGGTTGGATGTCAATGGACATGAGTTTGAGTAAACTCCGGGAGTTGGTGATGGACAGAGAGACCTGGCTTGCTGCAGTCCATGGGATTGCAGAGTAGGACATGACTGAGCAACTGAACAGAACTGGTATGGAAATAACTTGAAAAAGGACTGAAATATAGGCTACTGCTTTTAGACAGGAGTTTATTGCTGAATAATCAGAACTCAGCATGTGTGTAAATTATCTTAAATATAATTACAAATTCAAAGAGTTGGACCCAGTTGACCAACTAACACTTTCACTTCTTGCAAGGGAAAAAAAGGTCAAATGAAATCATTAAAAGATCCAGTTTTTCTTCTTGAAATGTATTTACTTGGAATTTTCATAAAACGGAAGAAAGGTGCTCACACAAGTAGCATGTTTACAGTCAACAGCATCATCTATTTTATTCTTTTTACGGTGATTATCAAAATAAAGCCATTGAGCCAAGCACTTTCCTTATAAAAGTTAGCTGAGGCAAAATCCTTTACAAAAGCAGCAAAATATTTTGGAGAATGATGAAGCAGTTTTGAAGGAAGACTCTTCCAACTGTTTAGAGAAATTGATTCAAAGATGTTCATTTATGGGGTTTAGGTAAATTGTAATGGGAGTTGACGATGGACAGTGGTAACTATGAAGTGGGTAGGGGAAAACTGATAGGGAAAAGGCCAGGGAAAAGAAAGGAGTAGAGAACTTAGTGGAGGGGACTGGGCAGAGGATGGACAAATTAATAGTCAAAGGGACCCTGTAGACAGGCAGACATTAGGACCTGAGGTGTCAGGACCTCAGCCACCAGAGAGCAGCTGCCAAGCAAACCAGACATCCAAAGGACTTAAAATGTCTCATCAAAGGCAAAGCAGCCACCCAGGAGGCTGATCAGGGCATTATGAGATATGAGAGATGACATTTAAAGGGGCTTTAAAAAATAATTTTATTTCTCTATTTTTTTTTGTTGTTGTTCTGGTCTTCATTGCTGTGTGGGTTTTTCTCTAGTTGCAGCTAGTGGGAGCCACTCTCCAGCTGTAGTGTGCTGGCTGCTCATTGCGGTGGCTTCTCTTGTTATGGGCACAGCTCTAGGGCACTGATTTCAGCAGTTGCAGCACCAGGGCTCAGTAGCTGCGGCTCCAGATCCTAGAGCACAGGCTCAATAGTTGTGGCACACAGCCTTAGTTGCTGCTTGGCAGAGGGGATCTTCCTGGATGAGGGATCCACCCGGTGTCTCCTGCATTGGCAGGTGGATTCTTTACCACTGAGCCACCAGGGAAACCCACAAGGACTTCTTATATGAGGTTAGAGAAGTAGTAGAAAAAACATGGAATTCTTCTACATGGGCTTGCGTGATTTTGAAAACATGCATTAACGTCCCTGAGGCTGAGTTTCTTCCACTGAAAAATGAGGATAATGATATTTACCTCTCAGTGTTGCTGTAAGGATTCAGTAAAGTAATACAGAGAAACCCACATGTGGTAAATACTACAAAAGCATCATTAGGATCCTCCTTCTTCCCCTTCATCATCATTATGATCATCATTGTTTTTCTTCTAAGGCTTAAAGATGGAAGTCTTGAAGTAGATGTACCTAGTTATGGCTTGTATGCCTTCCCATACACGAAAACCAAATCAAAACAAACTCTGATAAGGTACAACTCTATGCCCAAGAAATTCCACTCCTAGGTGTTTACTAAAAAGAAGTGAAACAATATGTAAATAAAATGTTCATTGCAGTTTTATTTTTTTTGCAATAAGAACATTTAACATAAGGTCTATCCTTTTGACAAAATTTTAAGTACACAAAGCAGTATTGTTAACCAAGTGTAATGTTATATGGTTCGATCTCTAGAACTTCATCATCTTGGGTAAATGAAATTTAATTTCCACCAAATAGCAACTTCTTATCTCCCAGATTCTGACAACAGCCAATCCACTTTCCACTTTTATTAGTCTGGCTGTTTAATATAACACTTCATGTAAGTGGCATCATGCAGTGTTTGTCCTTCCATGACTCATTTGTTTCACAGCAGGTAATATCCTTTGTTTTTATCATGTCATTGTATATTACAGTATTTCCTTCCTTTCTAAGGCTGGTTAGTGTGTATTCACTACATTTTCTTTATCTGTTCAACTGTTTCCATATCTTTGTTTATTATTAATAAAACTTCTCTGCAGTTTTAGCCATAATGACCTCAAACTGGAAGCATCACAAATGTCCAACAAGTGGTGAATTAATTTAAAAACTTGAGATATATTTAAAACTTGTGCATCCATATAAACTATGGTTGCAAACACAGATACATTTCAAACACACTGTAGTGAGTGAAAGAACCCAGACACTAAGGAATGAATAGTAACTATTTTCTTAGATAAAGTTTAAGAATAGGTCTAAGTAATTCATGGCAAGCAGAAATCATAACAGAAGTTGGAGGGGGGGAGGAGATGGTAGATGTTGATTGGAAAGGGGTCTAAGGGGACTCTCTTGGGCTTTGCTGCTAAGTCGCTTCAGTCGTGTCCGACTCTGTGCGACTCCATAGACAGCAGCCCACCAGGCTCCCCCGTCCCTGGGATTCTCCAGGCAAGAACACTGGAGTGGGTTGCCATTTTCTTCTCCAGTGCATGAAAGTGAAAAGTGAAAGTGAAGTCGCTCAGTTGTGTCCAACTCTTCGCGACTCCATGGACTGCAGCCTACCAGGCTCCTCCGCCCATGGGATTCCCCAGGCAAGAGTACTGGAGTTGGGTGCCATTGCCTTCTCCACTCTTGGGCTTTCAGTTCAGTTCAGTGGCTCAGTCATGTCCAACTCTTTGCGACCCCATGAATGCAGAATGCCAGGCCTCCCTGTCCATCACCAACTCCCGGAGTTCGCTCAGATTCACATCCATTGAGTCAGTGATGCCATCCAGCCATCTCATCCTCGGTCGTCCCCTTCTCCTCCTGCCCTCAATCCCTCCCAGCATCAGAGTCTTTTCCAGTGAGTCAACTCTTTGCATGAGGTGGCCAAAGCACTGGAGTTTCAGCTTCAGCATCATTCCTTCCAAAGAAATCCCAGGGCTGATCTCCTTCAGAATGGACTGGTTGGATNACTCAGTTGTGTCCAACTCTTTGCGACCCCATGGACTGCAGTCTCCCAGGCTCCTCCCTCCATTGGATTTTCCAGGCAAGAGTACTGGAGTGGGTTGTTGACAGGAGCACACTGTAGCTCTGGTTTTATGTTAAAATTTTTTTTTTTTTAAATGATGTTGTTTGTTTTGTATTGCAAATCATGGAGTGTTGTTAAGCCTGGGGCTTGGTTGGTCAGACCCCCTCCACTCAACAATTCCAAGATCTGCCCCCTATTTTGGAGAAGGTGATGTCACCCTACTCCAGTACTCTTGCCTGGAAACTCCCATGGACGAAGGAGCCTGGTAGGCTGCAGTCCATGGGGTCTCTAAGAGGCGGACATGACTGAGCGACTTCACTTTGACTTTTCACTTTCATGCATTGGAGAAGGAAATGGCAACCTACTCCAGTATTCTTGTCTAGAGAATCCCAGGGACGGGGGAGCCTGGTGGGCTGCCGTCTATGGGGTCACACAGAGTGGGACATGACTGAAGTGACTTAGCAGCAGCAGCCCCCTATTTTATCTCTGGTGCTCTGGGCTTTCACTCATAGCAGGCACGTAGTCAGGGCAGTGTCCAGGAAGGTTGGAAACAAGATCAGAGGCCTGCTTTGCTTTCTTGTCTCTGAAGCCCGAATAAGACTACTTGCATTTAATTTCCTTAACACCTGGCAGTATTTACCAAGCGTGCTGGGCATGTTACAGTCAATAATTCTGTGAGGCAGATGTTATAAGAGAGCGCATAGGGGTTGAGGGAAGTTAGGTAGCTTTCCTGGGCCATACAACTGGCAAAGGACAGAACTGGAACTTGGACTTATCCAGCCCCACAGCCTGGCCACGTGTCTACGGTACTACTGGACCTCTGCACACCGGGCCCTGGTTCCTGCTGCCTCTGGTAGATTCCCTACACATCTACAGATTGGCTATATTGTATACCTCATATAAATGGAATTGTGCCGTACTTGTCCTTCTGTAACCTGTTTATTTTACAGAGCATATCACTCAAGCAGGTTGACCAGGGAATTTGGCTCAGATGGTAAAGAATCTGCCTGAAATGCAGGAGACCCAGGTTCACTTCCTGGATCAGGAAGATCCCCTGGAGGAGGACACGGCAACCCACTCCAGTATTCTTGCCTGGAGAATCCCATGGACAAAGGAGCCTGGCAGACTACAGTTTATAGGGTTGCAAAGAGTCGGACATGACTGATCGACTTTTTCTTTTTCTTCTTGAGCCAAGCTGATAGGTTGAAGATGATAAGCTTGGGTCTTGAGAACCTTGCTGAGTAATCTGAACAATCCCACATCACACCAGTGCCAACACTTACCCTGGTGCCCCCTTGTGAAACCTCTTCTATTTCAAATGCAGGACAAGCAAAAGGAAAATAAAATTAAAAGAAATAGTCAAGCTTGTGAACTGAGTTCAAAGGCATTGGTTTGTAAAAGCCACAACTATTACAGAATCCACAAGATGACACACACATACTCACACACACAAACTGTAAATGTTAAGCTTTATGAGAGAAGGGCCATGTAAGTTACTATTCTAAGATACTGTATCTGAATTTCTAGTCATAACAGAGTGAATAAACCCTCAGTTGTTTTTGTTTGGCTATAAAAGATGTTAATTGCCTATGGAGAAAATCCCTAAAGGAAATAAACAAAGACTGGTTCAAGATACCACTCCAGTATCCTTGCCTGGAGAATCCCATGGACAGAGGAGCGTGGTGGGCTACAGTCCATGGGGTTGCAAAGAGTCGAACATAACTGAGCGACTCACACTAAGGCAGGCTAAAGGAGCTCAGGGTCACATTGTCATGGGAGTTCTAGTACTGAATGTTTAAAAAGAGAAATCTTTTTGACTTTGCTTGAAGACTAGCATGATGTGTGGAAATAAGATGGGACTTCTCTGATGGCCTAGTAGTTAAGATTCCACGCTTCCACTACATTGGGGGTGGAGGTTTGATCCCTGATTAGAGATTAAGATCCTGAGTGCTGCAGGGCCAAAAAAAGTCTTTTTAAAGAAGTAAGAAATAAGAAGATGATGTAGAGAGTAGACATTGTTTTCTCTAATTTCTGTTCCATTGGCTCTTGTAATGATTAAATGATACGTGACCAAGGAGAAAGAACTGAGAAAACCTGATGGGAGCAACCTTTCTCAAAGTTAATTAAAAACAAAGGATTCTACAAAAAAAAAAAAAAAAAAGATGGATTCATAGGGGAACAGAGAGATGGCTAGATGGCTGGATAGGTGTCAAAGCAAACAGAGCTAGTAACAAATAGTTAGACAGAGTCTCTGTAAAGTTCTTTTAATTTTCTGTATGTTAAAAGTTATAACTATTAAAAGTTACATACTATTGGAGGAAAAAAATCTAAAGCTTTTCTATAGCGGTGAGTGGCCTTTGAAAATGTTTATGGTGTCCTCAAGCCAGGGAACGAAGAACAGCCTCTCACACTCTGCTGTGTCGCTGGGGTTCAGGACCCAGTGTAGACGATCTGGGTAAGTTCAAGCAATTCCATTTCCAAGCACTTTAAATGGCTCAGAAGGTAAAGAATCTGTCTGCAGTGCAGGAGACTTGGGTTCGATTCCTGGGTTGGGAAGATTCTCTGGAGAAGGAAATGGCAACCCATTCCAGTATTCTTGCCTGGACTACCTCTTGGACAGAGGAGCTTGGCAGGCTACAGAGTCAGACACTGCAGAGTCAGACACAAGTTCAAGTGGGTGATTAACATTTTCACTTGAACTTGAGCCATTCCGTTAGCCTGCCTTATCTTTAGTTTCCTTGTTTATAAGCAGTGAAAACTGTGACTGCCTTGTAGGAGTAAATGTGGATATTCCTGACACCAAGATTAGGAAATTAGAGTCATTAATATTAGTATCAGAGTCAAAAGGACCTTCAAATTCATTTAACTCAGATGCCTCCATTTTACAGATGGACAATCAGATGCTCAGAGAGAAGTGATTTTCCCAGTGATATTCAGCTGATTAGTTATAACACTGGCCTTTGAATTCAGGTCTTCTGTGTTCCAGTCCAGTCCTCTGTCCATTGAATCACTCTTTCTCCTGAAGCTTCCTTCCATCTTGTAAAATGCAGCAGACAAACTACTTGGCCATCAGTTACCACCAATCTTTCTAGTGCAAGAGAGCAATAGCCCAACAAAAGACAACCCAGGGTTGGAGCAGTGGAACTTTCTCTCTGCCACACTCCAGCAGTCTTAAATTCCATAAGATCAAGGGGCTTTGGGGCAGCTATACACCAGAGCATGGTGTATAGCAATTTCATAGGTCTAGCTGCAGCTCCTTTCAGGCTATATCTTGCCGTCTCTCATTCAACCAGAACAGGGCAAAGAAGCAGCTCCCTCCTAGAATATGACTGGGGTCCCAGGCCCACTCGTTTTCACCTATGTCCCTCCATGTTACCCTAGGAAACTTCAAACGCTTGCTAAATCTGTAGAAGAGAAAGGATTGACCTTCTTCCCACTAGGAACCAATATTGCCCCAAAGGCTCAGAAATTGGAGATAACAGCTTCTGATTGCTACATCATCATCCCATTTCTATACATCATTCTAGTTTTCAGGCAAACTAAGCCACAAAGATTTCTTTCTAAAAATTTAATTTGCATGACCACATGACTCTGAAATTCTTTACCGGTTGCCATGAAACTTGATCATATACCCTGAAGAATCCAAAGTAGTGAATATCTTCCACTGAGAAGTTAAGGTTCCCTATGAAACAGTGAACTTTCATGTCTGAATATTATTGCTTTTACAAAAAGGTTAAGCTACATACCATTTGGGAGTACCTTTCCCACCATCAGAGAAATCTCTGGAACTGACTTGCAAACAGCTGACAGGCACTAGTTTTTGTTGTTGTTTTTTTTTTTTTTACAGTTTTATTGAGGTATCATGTACATGATACCTCAATATTATACATGTGTTTGACATGGATAATAACATGTCAAAAATGTTCTCATTGTAAGTGTAAAATTCAATGATTTTAAGAATTTTATAACATCATAGACCATTTTCATTACACCAAAGAGATCCCTTCTGCTTCATAGGCTGTACTCCCCACTCCCTCTTCCAGCAAACATGATTCCATTTCTCTATAGATTTATCTTTTCTAGGCATTTCATAAAAAAAAGATGGATGTGTCACAGTAGATAGCCATATCTTTACGACTCACAAATTGAATGCATCACTTACTGACAATCGGCCCAGGCACTGTGCATGCTGCTTGTCTTAAATGAGTGAAACAGACTAGATCCCATCCAGCTAGGTAGGCAAAAAGTTAAACAACCCAAAACAATAAGAGTTGAAGACAGGCTGTGAAAAGGGTGGCCACGGGGTGGGGATAGGTGGGGGCCCCAGGAGGGTAGAATGAGGGCAACTCAGAGTTGGCATCAGGATGGCACTTAGATGGTGTCAAGCAGCCTAGGAGGGACTTCCCAGTAGGGGAGGGGAGTGACACAGTGGCCGTGCAGACAGATGGGAGCAGGGCAAGAGACAGGTATGAGGACCGCCTGGGGAAGTGCTAGGGCAGCCCAGGGACAGGAGCACCCGAGGCAGTGTAGCCCAGAGAGCGAAAGCTTGGATTCTCTGCCAGATGTATCTGCGAGGAGTTTAACTTTGGAAACTTCACGTCTCTGAACTTCTCTGTGATCTGAGGAGACCAATGGACTGTCTTAGAAGACTGTCCCTGTGAGGACTAAGTGGGAAGAGGCATGTGAATTATCTCACACAGGACCGGGCGCGAAGGCTGTGCTCAGCCACTGTGAGCGGGTGGGCCCGCTGAGGGGCCCCCCAGCCTCCCTCTGCTCAGTAAACATGTGCTGAGCTTTCTCACTGTGTTCAAGGAGGAAGCCCTCATTCCTACCTTCAAGCCATTTTCCTTGAGCAGGGTAAGTTCTTAACCGTTTCACACCCTGGACCCCTTTGGTTGTCTGGTGAACCTTCAGACCACTTCTCAAAATTGTATTTTAAAAGCACAAAATCAGATCTATAAAAGGGCCCTGTGGATTCTCATGAATGACGGAAGTGGGAGGGCCACCACTCTGGGTGTCTGGTATTGTGAGAGAAAGCCTTTTGTGTATTCTTGGATAGCCTTTGGAATAGAACAATTTTTAAGGCATTTACTGAGCACCTACTGTGTGCTGGGCAGTAGAAATACAGCAGAGAATGAAATGAAGTTCCTGCCATCATGAACTTATACAAGGGGGGGTTGGCAATAAACAAATAAACTCAGAATCATACAGCATATCAGCTGATGATAGATGCTATGGGAAAAATTAAGTATTTATGAAAATAAAACTTACAGAAACTGAGCCTCTAGAAGATCTCTCTCTCTCTTTCTCTCTCTCTCTGTCCCTAGAGATGAGAATCCTCTCTTACCTGGAAGAGCATCAGCCTCTTGTTCTATTCAGGCCTTCCACTGTTTGGATGCAGCCAATCCACATTAGGGAGGGCAACCTGCTTTACTCAAGAAGGGGACTTAAATGTCAATTTCATCCCCAACACCCTCACAGAAGGACCCAGAATAAAGCTGTAGAGAAGGATCATCTTGAGTGGAAAAGTGAGAGTGAATTTTGAGTGGAGGGAATGGCAAATATAAAACTCTGTGCTTGGGGGAATCTCAAAATGTCAAAGCTACAGTAACAAACCACTATGGCTGGAGCATAGATGGGGAGCAGGAAGAGGGCTCAGGGAGGGGAGGAGTCCCAGGGAAGGAGCTGTGGTTTGAGAGGTAGACAGCTCCTGATTCATGAAACCTTGGGATCAAGCTGAGACTCAGGTATTCTGTTTAAAGGATCATGGAAAGCCACTGGTGAGTGTGAGCCACATGTATCTGGCTACTGTGCTGAGATCAGGCTGCAGAGGGGGTAGGGTGGAAGCTGGGACCCCATTACTGAGCTGTCATAATCAGACTAGAGAGGACGGTGGCTTTGGCAACAATGGATGTTACAAAGGCCATGAGAAGCAGCCAGATTATGGACCTACTTTAGAGGGCCAGCAGTTCAGTTCAGTTGCTCAGTCATGTCCGATTCTTTGTGACCCCATGAATTGCAGCATGCCAGGCCTCCCTGTCCATCACCAACTCCCGGCGTTCACTCAGACTCACGTCCATCGAGTCGGTGATGCCATCCAGCCAAGCAGAGGGCCCAGTTATTGGATGAATAGACAAATTAATAGACATTTTCATAGAGAAACACACACATTCTCAGGATGAGCGCCATCAACCCTTTCAGAGATCTCGATTATGCCTGCTGACAATTCAGCTGTCACAGAGGGAAGCCTTTGCTAGACGGCCTCCGTCAGCTGATTATTTTCTGAATGGCTATGCATGTGCCTGCCCTTCTGGAAAGTTGCTCTTGCTTTATTCATCACTATCTGCTTCTGTCGCTTTGCCAGAAAAGTTATCTCTACGTGTGTGACCTCCATTATATCTTGGTAGTCCTGCTTTGTTTTGTGAGCTAGTCAAATATTGGTCTTGTTTGCTTCGATTTGTTTTGTCTTTTTTCCCCAAAGTACGAAAATATTGTGTGTGTGCTCAGTCATGTCCTACTCTTTGTGACCCCATGGCTGTAGCCTGCCAGGCTCCTCTGTCCGTGAAATTTTCCAGGCAAGAATCCTGGAGTGGGTTGCCATTTCTTCCTCCAGGGGATCTTCCGACTCAGGGATTGAACTGGGGTCTCTTGTGTCTCTTGCATTGGCAGGAGGATCTTTACCACTGTGCCACCTGGGAAGACTATTGAAGTAAATTTACAGACATCAGATGCACAAAGCTTACAAGAGCAGTTTAACATGTATACCTGTGAAATGTCCACTCTAAACAGGATTAGAATACCCCTAAAGCCCAAGACTAAGGTCCATCTAGTCAAGGCTANACAGATGGGAGCAGGGCAAGAGACAGGTATGAGGACCGCCTGGGGAAGTGCTAGGGCAGCCCAGGGACAGGAGCACCCGAGGCAGTGTAGCCCAGAGAGCGAAAGCTTGGATTCTCTGCCAGATGTATCTGCGAGGAGTTTAACTTTGGAAACTTCACGTCTCTGAACTTCTCTGTGAGCTGAGGAGACCAATGGACTGTCTTAGAAGACTGTCCCTGTGAGGACTAAGTGGGAAGAGGCATGTGAATTATCTCACACAGGACCGGGCGTGAAGGCTGTGCTCAGCCACTGTGAGCGGGTGGGCCCGCTGAGGGGCCCCCCAGCCTCCCTCTGCTCAGTAAACATGTGCTGAGCTTCCTCACTGTGTTCAAGGAGGAAGCCCTCATTCCTACCTTCAAGCCATTTTCCTTGAGCAGGGTAAGTTCTTAACCGTTTCACACCCTGGACCCCTTTGGTTGTCTGGTGAACCTTCAGACCTCTTCTCAAAATTGTATTTTAAAAGCACAAAATCAGATCTATAAAAGGGCCCTGTGGATTCTCATGAATGACGGAAGTGGGAGGGCCACCACTCTGGGTGTCTGGTATTGTGAGAGAAAGCCTTTTGTGTATTCTTGGATAGCCTTTGGAATAGAACAATTTTTAAGGCATTTACTGAGCACCTACTGTGTGCTGGGCAGTAGAAATACAGCAGAGAATGAAATGAAGTTCCTGCCGTCATGAACTTATACAAGGGGGGGTTGGCAATAAACAAATAAACTCAGAATCATACAGCATATCAGCTGATGATAGATGCTATGGGAAAAATTAAGTATTTATGAAAATAAAACTTACAGAAACTGAGCCTCTAGAAGATCTCTCTCTCTCTTTCTCTCTCTCTCTGTCCCTAGAGATGAGAATCCTCTCTTACCTGGAAGAGCATCAGCCTCTTGTTCTATTCAGGCCTTCCACTGTTTGGATGCAGCCAATCCACATTAGGGAGGGCAACCTGCTTTACTCAAGAAGGGGACTTAAATGTCAATTTCATCCCCAACACCCTCACAGAAGGACCCAGAATAAAGCTGTAGAGAAGGATCATCTTGAGTGGAAAAGTGAGAGTGAATTTTGAGTGGAGGGAATGGCAAATATAAAACTCTGTGCTTGGGGGAATCTCAAAATGTCAAAGCTACAGTAACAAACCACTATGGCTGGAGCATAGATGGGGAGCAGGAAGAGGGCTCAGGGAGGGGAGGAGTCCCAGGGAAGGAGCTGTGGTTTGAGAGGTAGACAGCTCCTGATTCATGAAACCTTGGGATCAAGCTGAGACTCAGGCATTCTGTTTAAAGGATCATGGAAAGCCACTGGTGAGTGTGAGCCACATGTATCTGGCTACTGTGCTGAGATCAGGCTGCAGAGGGGGTAGGGTGGAAGCTGGGACCCCATTACTGAGCTGTCATAATCAGACTAGAGAGGACGGTGGCTTTGGCAACAATGGATGTTACAAAGGCCATGAGAAGCAGCCAGATTATGGACCTACTTTAGAGGGCCAGCAGTTCAGTTCAGTTGCTCAGTCATGTCCGATTCTTTGTGACCCCATGAATTGCAGCATGCCAGGCCTCCCTGTCTATCACCAACTCCCGGCGTTCACTCAGACTCACGTCCATCGAGTCGGTGATGCCATCCAGCCAAGCAGAGGGCCCAGTTATTGGATGAATAGACAAATTAATAGACATTTTCATAGAGAAACACACACATTCTCAGGATGAGCGCCATCAACCCTTTCAGAGATCTCGATTATGCCTGCTGACAATTCAGCTGTCACAGAGGGAAACCTTTGCTAGACGGCCTCCGTCAGCTGATTTTTTTCTGAATGGCTATGCATGTGCCTGCCCTTCTGGAAAGTTGCTCTTGCTTTATTCATCACTATCTGCTTCTGTCGCTTTGCCAGAAAAGTTATCTCTACGTGTGTGACCTCCATTATATCTTGGTAGTCCTGCTTTGTTTTGTGAGCTAGTCAAATATTGGTCTTGTTTGCTTCGATTTGTTTTGTCTTTTTTCCCCAAAGTACGAAAATATTGTGTGTGTGCTCAGTCATGTCCTACTCTTTGTGACCCCATGGCTGTAGCCTGCCAGGCTCCTCTGTCCGTGAAATTTTCCAGGCAAGAATCCTGGAGTGGGTTGCCATTTCTTCCTCCAGGGGATCTTCCGACTCAGGGATTGAACTGGGGTCTCTTGTGTCTCTTGCATTGGCAGGAGGATCTTTACCACTGTGCCACCTGGGAAGACTATTGAAGTAAATTTACAGACATCAGATGCACAAAGCTTACAAGAGCAGTTTAACATGTATACCTGTGAAATGTCCACTCTAAACAGGATTAGAATACCCCTAAAGCCCAAGACTAAGGTCC
>SJYW01007735.1:0-11130 GCA_006410735.1 Raphicerus campestris
GACTCAGCAACAGCAGCAGAATGATGCTTTCAAGGGAACAAATCCTATAGTTTGGCTGAATTTTAAAAAAGAAAATCTGTAAGGAATGTTACATTTCAGACTCCAATAACTGCATTATAGATAATAGGAAAAAAATTAATGGCTACTGACGACCCTTTTAGTTTGTGTTATTTACTAGGGTCTGCCACAGTATCTCCAAAATATCCTGCTGTTAGGGTGCTCATTAAAAATATTTTTTGAATAAAAAATCTTTTACATGTGACAGCGTCAAAATAACCCAGTTGAAATGAATCCCAGTGACTTTTAAACACACATCAAAGCCAAAGTTTATGAGCAGCATTTTGGCTAATTAGAATGGACTCCTTTCTTTGTGTCTGTCATAAGGACATGTTCGTTAAATTCTTTCCACCTTTTTTCATTTATCACGGTGGCTTTTCATCTTGTTGCTTTTCTCCAGCCATCAGAGGAAGCTGTGGCCAAACACTGTGCATCACTGAGGAGAAAGAGCCATCTCTGTGGGTAAGGAAGTGGGGGATAAAGGCCAATTCCTATTGATTCCTGTTTCTCATACAGAGTGATGCCTTTAACACTCCATAATGAAAGTTTTTATATGTGAGAGGATTACCAACATGGGGCTGTTATTTTCCTTTGATGTGCCCCAGAAATATTACAGCAGAAGTTATTAAGGAATAAATTGTGGGACACCAACTGTTTTGCTGAAGTTGCTTTGCCCCTAGCCAAGTTATGTGGTGGCAAATTTTATTTTTTACCTTTAAAAAAACTATTATTATTACAGGGGGTTGTTAGAGTAGATTGTCAGCCTGTTTCACTTCAGGACAGAAAATAAATGGAGCCTTCAAGATTAACAACGGTATCTAGGCATTGGTGGGGAATGCACATTTCCCCAGCTTTTGCCCATTTTATAGATGAGAACAGTAAATCTCAGAGGAGTCAGGAGTTGGCCAAGGTCACCCTGCTAATTGGCTACCCACCCAGGGACATGAAACAGGCTTAAGGTTCTGATTCTGTTTCCACTTAAAATGTAGCCATCTCTGCATTCGCCTGGAAGGAAGGTTAAAATTGTTTAAAGCCTGGAAACTGATGAAATATGAGGAAATCATGTGCTGTGAGACCCTGTGTTCTGCAGCTTTCTACTGAAATGGAAATTGCTGGGGCACCAGGGTGGGTCTGAAACCTTTCCCTGGCAGCTGGGTTTGGTGTCTGCAGAGGCAAACTGTGGTTCCTGTTTAACTCGCTCTGATGGAAATGGGGCCACGCCTGAGTGTGGGCTCATGCTTTCTCTCTGCTTGCTCAAATTAAGCTNCTGAAACCTTTCCCTGGCAGCTGGGTTTGGTGTCTGCAGAGGCAAACTGTGGTTCCTGTTTAACTCGCTCTGATGGAAATGGGGCCACGCCTGAGTGTGGGCTCATGCTTTCTCTCTGCTTGCTCGAATTAAGCTTCCTATCTGTGTTCTTGGGGAGGCTGCAGGTTTGTCAGGGGTCAGCTAGCATTTCCGAGCAGCTCTTCCGAATGCAGGGAGCATGAATTTCTTTTCCCCAGCTGATGGCAGGCAGAGTCACTGCTGAACAGCTCGAGTGTTCTAAATTTGGATTGCTTTATTTGGCACTTTTATTAATCTAAAGGACATCACATCATGCTTTTTTTTCCTTAACTTGGTTTTGATCCTTCGTTTTGTAGATTATCAGGCAGGGAATGTTCTAAGTATGTAAATATCTCCTTTGTTGTATTAAAATAGAATTATTATTAATTGTATTTCTAATAATGATAACTATTATTATTACTACGGATAATAGACAAATAATGTCTATTGTGTTTTCTGGGGGACTAAGCATTGTGCTAACAGCTTTATATGTAGCATTTGATTTAGTCCTTGAACTAGAACTGCCATATAGAAGCTTTCATTATTTCTCTTTTACATATAGAAAAACTGAGACTCAGAGAGGTTAGGGAATTTGCCTAGCATCACACAGCTAGTAAGTGGTCCAGTCAGGATGTGGAATCAGGGGGCGCTGCTTATATCCCGTTTCTAACCACATACTTGGTGCCTTCTTACCGCGGGTTAATAAACTATGAGAGTATTTTGAGCAACGTTTTCTGCTTAAGAGTTAAAGGCCTTTTCATTTATTTTTAAAAGTAGAGATTGGCTTTTGTTTCAGGCTTGTCTTAGTCTACACTTGCATTTTCTAGAGAAGGAGACTGAGGCGCAGAGGACGAAATGTCGGCAGCGTGGCTCTGCCTTCTTACCTCGCTTTCCTCCGTTTTCCTTTGCTTACAAGGCAGCCACTTCTGACCGAGTTCAGTATCACATTCAAGACTCTGTATTATCAATAACTTGCTTAGTGCTCAAAGGCTGAAGACACTGTGCTTTTTTTTGTTTTGTTTTGTTTTGTTTTTCCTCAAGTTCTAGAATCTACCTCTCTTATATTGTTTGACAAGGTGGGAAATCTTTTCAAGAAGAGAACTTTGTTTTTTAACTTTTTTCTTGATGACACTGACTGTAAGAAATGACATTCATTCTAAGGTTTATTTATTAGTTGAGAGTAAGATGAAGACATTAACACTGTGTCCTGTTCATAACTGTGGGAATTAGGGAGCATTTATGGCTACTCGATTATTGTAGAATATATTATAAATAATCATGATGGGGTTCTTTTGCGCAATCTGAGAGATGTGGGATGTATTTTTATCTGATTAGTTTTGTCAGTAAACCATACCTGAAAGTGGGAACCTCAGTTTTACTTTGCGTCTTTGCAACTGCTTTATGATCCTGAGGAAATTGTGTTTTCACTCTCTGTTTAAAGAAGAGGCACCTTTCTCTAACACCTCTCCTGTGTTCCGATTAATCCAGCTGGCCGTGACTACAAAAGCAAAGACTTTGACCCCTCTGGTAAATGGGCCCATTTCAGTTGGGAGCTAAGACAGTTCTCTTTTATCTAAAGAGATGCGCAGGTGTAAAAAGCAGGTACTAAAAGTACTTTTTGTGGAAAACCTGTTCCCTCCATTCTGGTGGGAATTGAGAGATCGCAATTTCTGGCACAGTTCAGAAAGATCACCCTTATGCGTTATTGTCTCCCTGACTACTATAACCATCCTTAGATGAGCTAACAGGTTAAAAATTAACCCCGAGAGATGCTTGTGACTGTCTTTGTGGTTTACTCCATTTTGGCAAGCCAACAGTTCTCCTTTGGTGATAAGAAGCAGCCCTGCTTCCCCAAACTCTCCCCAGCTGTCCATGAGACATTCCAGTTGAAACTTGAAGCTTCATATATACACACTGCTGTACTTACAGGAGAAGGAAATGGCAGCCCACTCCAGTATTCTTGCCTGGAGAATCCCAGGGACGGAGGAGCCTGGTGGGCTGCCGTCTATGGGGTTGGACAGGGTCACACGACTGAAGTGACTTAGCAGNTCCAATAACTGCATTATAGATAATAGGAAAAAAATTAATGGCTACTGACGACCCTTTTAGTTTGTGTTATTTACTAGGGTCTGCCACAGTATCTCCAAAATATCCTGCTGTTAGGGTGCTCATTAAAAATATTTTTTGAATAAAAAATCTTTTACATGTGACAGCGTCAAAATAACCCAGTTGAAATGAATCCCAGTGACTTTTAAACACACATCAAAGCCAAAGTTTATGAGCAGCATTTTGGCTAATTAGAATGGACTCCTTTCTTTGTGTCTGTCATAAGGACATGTTCGTTAAATTCTTTCCACCTTTTTTCATTTATCACGGTGGCTTTTCATCTTGTTGCTTTTCTCCAGCCATCAGAGGAAGCTGTGGCCAAACACTGTGCATCACTGAGGAGAAAGAGCCATCTCTGTGGGTAAGGAAGTGGGGGATAAAGGCCAATTCCTATTGATTCCTGTTTCTCATACAGAGTGATGCCTTTAACACTCCATAATGAAAGTTTTTATATGTGAGAGGATTACCAACATGGGGCTGTTATTTTCCTTTGATGTGCCCCAGAAATATTACAGCAGAAGTTATTAAGGAATAAATTGTGGGACACCAACTGTTTTGCTGAAGTTGCTTTGCCCCTAGCCAAGTTATGTGGTGGCAAATTTTATTTTTTACCTTTAAAAATACTATTATTATTACAGGGGGTTGTTAGAGTAGATTGTCAGCCTGTTTCACTTCAGGACAGAAAATAAATGGAGCCTTCAAGATTAACAACGGTATCTAGGCATTGGTGGGGAATGCACATTTCCCCAGCTTTTGCCCATTTTATAGATGAGAACAGTAAATCTCAGAGGAGTCAGGAGTTGGCCAAGGTCACCCTGCTAATTGGATACCCACCCAGGGACATGAAACAGGCTTAAGGTTCTGATTCTGTTTCCACTTAAAATGTAGCCATCTCTGCATTCGCCTGGAAGGAAGGTTAAAATTGTTTAAAGCCTGGAAACTGATGAAATATGAGGAAATCATGTGCTGTGAGACCCTGTGTTCTGCAGCTTTCTACTGAAATGGAAATTGCTGGGGCACCAGGGTGGGTCTGAAACCTTTCCCTGGCAGCTGGGTTTGGTGTCTGCAGAGGCAAACTGTGGTTCCTGTTTAACTCGCTCTGATGGAAATGGGGCCACGCCTGAGTGTGGGCTCATGCTTTCTCTCTGCTTGCTCAAATTAAGCTTCCTATCTGTGTTCTTGGGGAGGCTGCAGGTTTGTCAGGGGTCAGCTAGCATTTCCGAGCAGCTCTTCCGAATGCAGGGAGCATGAATTTCTTTTCCCCAGCTGATGGCAGGCAGAGTCACTGCTGAACAGCTCGAGTGTTCTAAATTTGGATTGCTTTATTTGGCACTTTTATTAATCTAAAGGACATCACATCATGCTTTTTCTTTCCTTAACTTGGTTTTGATCCTTCGTTTTGTAGATTATCAGGTAGGGAATGTTCTAAGTATGTAAATATCTCCTTTGTTGTATTAAAATAGAATTATTATTAATTGTATTTCTAATAATGATAACTATTATTATTACTACGGATAATAGACAAATAATGTCTATTGTGTTTTCTGGGGGACTAAGCATTGTGCTAACAGCTTTATATGTAGCATTTGATTTAGTCCTTGAACTAGTCCTGCCATATAGAAGCTTTCATTATTTCTCTTTTACATATAGAAAAACTGAGACTCAGAGAGGTTAGGGAATTTGCCTAGCATCACACAGCTAGTAAGTGGTCCAGTCAGGATGTGGAATCAGGGGGCGCTGCTTATATCCCGTTTCTAACCACATACTTGGTGCCTTCTTACCGCGGGTTAATAAACTATGAGAGTATTTTGAGCAACGTTTTCTGCTTAAGAGTTAAAGGCCTTTTCATTTATTTTTAAAAGTAGAGATTGGCTTTTGTTTCAGGCTTGTCTTAGTCTACACTTGCATTTTCTAGAGAAGGAGACTGAGGCGCAGAGGACGAAATGTCGGCAGCGTGGCTCTGCCTTCTTACCTCGCTTTCCTCCGTTTTCCTTTGCTTACAAGGCAGCCACTTCTGACCGAGTTCAGTATCACATTCAAGACTCTGTATTATCAATAACTTGCTTAGTGCTCAAAGGCTGAAGACACTGTGCTTTTTTTGTTTTGTTTTGTTTTGTTTTTCCTCAAGTTCTAGAATCTACCTCTCTTATATTGTTTGACAAGGTGGGAAATCTTTTCAAGAAGAGAACTTTGTTTTTTAACTTTTTTCTTGATGACACTGACTGTAAGAAATGACATTCATTCTAAGGTTTATTTATTAGTTGAGAGTAAGATGAAGACATTAACACTGTGTCCTGTTCATAACTGTGGGAATTAGGGAGCATTTATGGCTACTCGATTATTGTAGAATATATTATAAATAATCATGATGGGGTTCTTTTGCGCAATCTGAGAGATGTGGGATGTATTTTTATCTGATTAGTTTTGTCAGTAAACCATACCTGAAAGTGGGAACCTCAGTTTTACTTTGCATCTTTGCAACTGTTTTATGATCCTAAGGAAATTGTGTTTTCACTCTCTGTTTAAAGAAGAGGCACCTTTCTCTAACACCTCTCCTGTGTTCCGATTAATCCAGCTGGCCGTGACTACAAAAGCAAAGACTTTGACCCCTCTGGTAAATGGGCCCATTTCAGTTGGGAGCTAAGACAGTTCTCTTTTATCTAAAGAGATGCGCAGGTGTAAAAAGCAGGTACTAAAAGTACTTTTTGTGGAAAACCTGTTCCCTCCATCCTGGTGGGAATTGAGAGATCGCAATTTCTGGCACAGTTCAGAAAGATCACCCTTATGCGTTATTGTCTCCCTGACTACTATAACCATCCTTAGATGAGCTAACAGGTTAAAAATTAACCCCGAGAGATGCTTGTGACTGTCTTTGTGGTTTACTCCATTTTGGCAAGCCAACAGTTCTCCTTTGGTGATAAGAAGCAGCCCTGCTTCCCCAAACTCTCCCCAGCTGTCCATGAGACATTCCAGTTGAAACTTGAAGCTTCATATATACACACTGCTGTACTTACAGGAGAAGGAGATGGCAACCCACTCCAGCATTCTTGCCTGGAGAATCCCAGGGACGGAGGAGCTTGGTGGGCTGCTGTCTATGGGGTCGCACAGAGTAGGGCACGACTAAAGCGACTTAGCATGCATGCATGCATTGGAGAAGGAAATGGCAATCCCCTCCAGTATTCTTGCCTGGAGAATCCCAGGGACGGAGGAGCCTGGTGGGCTGCCGTCTATGGGGTTGGACAGGGTCACACGACTGAAGTGACTTAGCAGCAGCAGCAGCAGCAGCTGTACTTGCAATGGATAGCCTACTCAAGGACCTCCAGGGAGCTGTGCTCAATGTTGTGTGGCAGCCTGGATGGGAAGGGAGCTTGGGGGAGCGTGGATGCATATGTATGCGTGGCCGAGTCCCTTCACTGTGCACCCGACACTATCACAACATTGCTAGTCAGCTCTGTGTGTGTGCTCAGTCGCTTCAGTCCTGTCCAACTCTTTGCGACCCCAGGGACCACAGCCCACCAGGCTCCTCTGTCCATGGGATTCTACAGGCAAGAGTGTTGGAGTGGGTTGCCATGTTCTTGTCCAGGGGATCTTCCCGACCCAGGGATTGAACCAGTGTCTCCTGCATTGCAGGTGGATTCTTTACCACTGAGCCACCAGGGGGAAGCCTATTAACCGGCTATACCGAAATACAACATAAAAAGGTTTTTTAAAAAGCTTCAGCTTATTGTGCCAGGAGCTTTGGCACAGTCATTCCACATTTAGGAGTCCCACCCGTGGTGTTCCACTTGTGCGTCTCAAAATCCTACTAGAAGATGCTGATAATCTGTCCAGCTCTGTGTAGCTGTGTAGGACAAACAATTACAAGCAACAGCTAATTCTTTCCCATGTCTCATCTTATAGGAAACTGGGTTTTTGCGGTACCCAAAGTGATTTATTGTTTGCTGTGCAAATGAGCAGAGTCAGGTTTTAAAACAGTTTTAAGATTGCTCTGGAGGAAAGGCACAGTCTCCGTGTAAGTCATTATCTTGGGGATGCTCTGTGACACACACACAGGGTGGCATATGGTGGTGGTGGATGGACTGAGGCCCAGAGAAACTTCAGAGACTATGTGATGGATTTCTCTGACACTCTGAATTAGACAGTGCCCCGGGAGATGAAAGTAAGGTATTTTTCATGAGGCTTTTTTTTTTTTCCCCTCCCCTGCTAACTTTCCCACTTCTCTAAGGGTTAATTAATTTTTGTTTCTTTACCCAAGGAACCTGCCTCTGGATTAGGTTGATGACAGACTGATGAATGGACGGATCTGACAAGCACAGGCATTTTTGCCATCTGCCTCCTGTGTTTCTGCTTGGATCCTCTTGGTGTAAATCAGAATAACAGCGAAACAGTGCACAGGCGTTGGAAAGAAAAGACAGGCCCCCATTTTCAGGCTCTCTGAAAATTTTTCCTTTTATTTGATTTTGGTGGTTTCAGTCATATCTTCTAATACAGTTTCATACAAATGTAATCTGGCTTCCCCAGCCTAGTACAACCCAAATCAAAACGATATTATACCTCTTCACAGCTGTAAATCCTTCCTCAAATTAAAGCTCTGAAACTTAATCTGCTAGAGGTGTACAGAGAAGGAGGGGCGCCTCCAGCACCCCACCACGGATAGCATTAAGCATCTAATGACAACTTGACAGAGACTTTTATCTTTTGTCCCTTGTGAAATCAAATCTTCAAAGTTATCTGCCTCTTC
Organism: Raphicerus campestris; assembly: GCA_006410735.1. NCBI lineage: Eukaryota > Metazoa > Chordata > Mammalia > Artiodactyla > Bovidae > Raphicerus > Raphicerus campestris. The sequence continues at coordinate 8,229 of SJYW01007735.1, forward strand.
TTTGAAACTTAGCACAGGCTGTACTGGGCCAGGTGTCTCAAAGCAGATACCAAGGGGCAGAGACTGAGAGCTGGGTTTTTTTTTTTTTCCCCCACCCAGTTTTTTCTGGACTGCCTTCTTTTTCTTTCTTTCTTTCTTTTTTTTTTTTTTTTAATAACCTGGGGAAGATATGAGGGTAACATCTGAGATGTGGCTACTTCCCCCCAAAGTTAAAGACACAGAGTTGCAGCATCTCAACAGGGACTCAAGCAGGAGACTGACAAATTAGTTGACCTCACCCATTAACCAATGAATTAAAGCAGAGTGGAGTCAGACAAGGACTGGGGTGGGTAAGTCTCAGCTGAGAGGGAGGAACAGAAAGTGAGAGATCTGGATGAGGTAAAGTTCTTGGTGAAGCTGACAGTGTGGAAGAGTGGGCAGGGGGCCAAGCAGAGTCTGCAAGGAAGGCTGGGGTGAGGCTCAGTAAATAGGTGGACATTAGCATCAGGATCCCACATAAGAGAGGCACTTAACCCAATTCTTAGGTCTAGAACACAGTTTCCAGGAAGGCAGTGGTTCAATAGCAACCATTTAACCATTATTTTAGGAATTTTCTAGGACTTCTAGACCTGTTCCTCTTAAGGCTGGGCTCTGACTGCTTTGGGAAGAAACCTGATTCTTTCATTTCCAAATAAGAGGACAAGCCTCTATCCTCTGTGATCTTCCAGGAGATTGCTAGGCATTTAGGTCTCCCTGTGGCCTATCTGTGGGCCGATTATTTAGAATCATTTGCCTTCTTTTCAACAGGCGGTCAGCTTGTTGGCGGTCAGCTTCTTCAAACTGAAGGGACCACACTCTGTTCTATGGTGCCAGTTCCAGATTCCAGAATATGCTCCTTGCTTTCTGAGATCGCTTTGAAAATGAGGCCAGATCTCTTGGCTAGAAGACTCTTGGGATATTTTATTGATACATAGAGTCCCTGAAGACATAGGTGTCAGGTCATGTCCCAGGTCTCTGGGAGGATACTTTCAGAAAAATACTGTAAGAATACTTCTCATCATTTTCATCTCCAGAGAAGCCAGTATGACAAAGGAACAGCAACAGGTTATCATTCATTCAAAAGCTGTATTTTGAGAGCAGTTAACAAGTGTCAGGCAATTCATGTGGTGTTTTAGGATATGGGAAGACTGTGGTGAAGAAAATAGATGGTGTCCTGTTCTCATGATGGCCACGTTGCCATCTTTGAATGGATACTGTGTTTTAAAGGTTGTAAGTAGCCTGAAATAACTTGAAATTTCTCACTAGAGGGAGGTTCTCATTGTGTGTGTGCATGCTCAGTTGAGTCTGACTCTTTGTGACCCCATGGACTGTAGTCTGCCAGGCTTCACTACCTGTCATCCTCCTCTGTCTATGGAATTTTCCAGGCAAGAATACTGGAGTGGGTTGCCATTTCCTTTTTCAGGGATCTTCCCAACCCGAGGATCAAACTGGTGTCTCCTGCATTGGCAGGCGTATTCTTTACTGCTGACCCATCAGGCAGGCTCTCTTCTCTCCCTTACCCCATTCCACCCAGCCAAACCAGGTGGAAGCTCACTCTGGGCAGATATGGCCAAGAAGATGAGGCTAAGTTTCCCTTCAGATTTTAGTCAAGGTATGTGCTATCTTTTCCTTGAAAGAGAAAGGTAGGCTGCCAGCTTAGCTGGGGAACTAAGACCCTAAATGTCTTGCTGCTAAGAAGCCAAAACATGAAACAGAAGCAATATTGCAATAAATTAATAAATTCAATAGAGACATAAAAAACAAAACAAACAAACAAACAAACACAAATAGAGGGCTGTGAAGCTTACCATAGGAAACTCACTTGATTTGAAACCGTGGAGAATTTTAAGCCTAAGATGTGCTCTCCAAATAATAGGCATTTTGTGTATTTGTGTGGGTGTGTGCTCAGTGGCATCTGACTCTTTGCAATTGAACCCAGGATTGAACCCACGTCTCCTGCATTGGCAGGCTCATTCTTTACCACTATGCCACCTGGGAAGCCCAGGGATTGTGGTGGTGAACAGTTAAGAGTTGGTGAGTAGTTCCATGGGAGCAGTAAGCTAAAGTTTCCCTCTCCTAGTTTACCAGAGAGTATCAGGGGAGAACTGCCCTCCTGGAGTCAGAAAAAACTGAAAAACAGGCTTCAAAACTGACCCTTGCAAAGGAACCTGGATTTAATTGGATCAAACTGTGGAGTAATTTGTGCTCCCAAGGCATTATTGAAAATAATAGATCAGCAGGAAGTTAGTGAAGCCTAACAACTGGATGTGACGCTAAATGATGCAGACAGCCCAGCAGATGGTGGCGGGATGGGGGGTGAATGGGGGGGTTGGAGAAAGTTAAAAGAGAACCGCAAAGCACATTCTTCTCCAGTGCATGTGGCGTGTTCTCCAGCTACACTGGAAAACATGCCTCAAAACATTTAAAAGGACTGAAATCATACGAAGTATGTTCTCTGATCAGAACAGTATAGAATTACAACTCAATGTAGAATTACAACTCAATAAGAGAAAATTGGGAACTTCACAAATACATAGAGATTAAACAACACGTGTATTCCTAGTCAATGGGCCAAAGAAAAAATTACCCAAGAGAAATGAGGAAAAAAAAATGTTGTGATAAATGAAAATGAAGACATGTCAAATTTATGAGATGCAACTGAAACAATGCTTGGGGGAAATTTATAGCTTTAATCACTTGTATTAAAAAGTGATTTCAAATCAGTAACCTATCCTAAACCGTAAAGCAAAGAGAGAAAATGAATCCAAAGTAAACAGAAGGACAGAAATATTTGATAATAAAGATTGGAGCAAGAATTAATGAAATAGAGAAAAGAAAAACAAATAAAGGAAATCTACATTACATAAGCAAAAATTGCCTCTTT
>SJYW01007735.1:11564-38381 GCA_006410735.1 Raphicerus campestris
GAGTGTTGGAGTGGGTTGCCATGTTCTTGTCCAGGGGATCTTCCCGACCCAGGGATTGAACCAGTGTCTCCTGCATTGCAGGTGGATTCTTTACCACTGAGCCACCAGGGGGAAGCCTATTAACCGGCTGTACCGAAATACAACATAAAAAGGTTTTTTAAAAAGCTTCAGCTTATTGTGCCAGGAGCTTTGGCACAGTCATTCCACATTTAGGAGTCCCACCCGTGGTGTTCCACTTGTGCGTCTCAAAATCCTACTAGAAGATGCTGATAATCTGTCCAGCTCTGTGTAGCTGTGTAGGACAAACAATTACAAGCAACAGCTAATTCTTTCCCATGTCTCATCTTATAGGAAACTGGGTTTTTGCGGTACCCAAAGTGATTTATTGTTTGCTGTGCAAATGAGCAGAGTCAGGTTTTAAAACAGTTTTAAGACTGCTCTGGAGGAAAGGCACAGTCTCCGTGTAAGTCATTATCTTGGGGATGCTCTGTGACACACACACAGGGTGGCATATGGTGGTGGTGGATGGACTGAGGCCCAGAGAAACTTCAGAGACTATGTGATGGATTTCTCTGACACTCTGAATTAGACAGTGCCCCGGGAGATGAAAGTAAGGTATTTTTCATGAGGCTTTTTTTTTTTTCCCCTCCCCTGCTAACTTTCCCACTTCTCTAAGGGTTAATTAATTTTTGTTTCTTTACCCAAGGAACCTGCCTCTGGATTAGGTTGATGACAGACTGATGAATGGACGGATCTGACAAGCACAGGCATTTTTGCCATCTGCCTCCTGTGTTTCTGCTTGGATCCTCTTGGTGTAAATCAGAATAACAGCGAAACAGTGCACAGGCGTTGGAAAGAAAAGACAGGCCCCCATTTTCAGGCTCTCTGAAAATTTTTCCTTTTATTTGATTTTGGTGGTTTCAGTCATATCTTCTAATACAGTTTCATACAAATGTAATCTGGCTTCCCCAGCCTAGTACAACCCAAATCAAAACGATATTATACCTCTTCACAGCTGTAAATCCTTCCTCAAATTAAAGCTCTGAAACTTAATCTGCTAGAGGTCTACAGAGAAGGAGGGGCGCCTCCAGCACCCCACCACGGATAGCATTAAGCATCTAATGACAACTTGACAGAGACTTTTATCTTTTGTCCCTTGTGAAATCAAATCTTCAAAGTTATCTGCCTCTTCTTTGAAACTTAGCACAGGCTGTACTGGGCCAGGTGTCTCAAAGCAGATACCAAGGGGCAGAGACTGAGAGCTGGGTTTTTTTTTTTTTCCCCCACCCAGTTTTTTCTGGACTGCCTTCTTTTTCTTTCTTTCTTTCTTTTTTTTTTTTTTTTAATAACCTGGGGAAGATATGAGGGTAACATCTGAGATGTGGCTACTTCCCCCCAAAGTTAAAGACACAGAGTTGCAGCATCTCAACAGGGACTCAAGCAGGAGACTGACAAATTAGTTGACCTCACCCATTAACCAATGAATTAAAGCAGAGTGGAGTCAGACAAGGACTGGGGTGGGTAAGTCTCAGCTGAGAGGGAGGAACAGAAAGTGAGAGATCTGGATGAGGTAAAGTTCTTGGTGAAGCTGACAGTGTGGAAGAGTGGGCAGGGGGCCAAGCAGAGTCTGCAAGGAAGGCTGGGGTGAGGCTCAGTAAATAGGTGGACATTAGCATCAGGGTCCCACATAAGAGAGGCACTTAACCCAATTCTTAGGTCTAGAACACAGTTTCCAGGAAGGCAGTGGTTCAATAGCAACCATTTAACCATTATTTTAGGAATTTTCTAGGACTTCTAGACCTGTTCCTCTTAAGGCTGGGCTCTGACTGCTTTGGGAAGAAACCTGATTCTTTCATTTCCAAATAAGAGGACAAGCCTCTATCCTCTGTGATCTTCCAGGAGATTGCTAGGCATTTAGGTCTCCCTGTGGCCTATCTGTGGGCCGATTATTTAGAATCATTTGCCTTCTTTTCAACAGGCGGTCAGCTTGTTGGCGGTCAGCTTCTTCAAACTGAAGGGACCACACTCTGTTCTATGGTGCCAGTTCCAGATTCCAGAATATGCTCCTTGCTTTCTGAGATCGCTTTGAAAATGAGGCCAGATCTCTTGGCTAGAAGACTCTTGGGATATTTTATTGATACATAGAGTCCCTGAAGACATAGGTGTCAGGTCATGTCCCAGGTCTCTGGGAGGATACTTTCAGAAAAATACTGTAAGAATACTTCTCATCATTTTCATCTCCAGAGAAGCCAGTATGACAAAGGAACAGCAACAGGTTATCATTCATTCAAAAGCTGTATTTTGAGAGCAGTTAACAAGTGTCAGGCAATTCATGTGGTGTTTTAGGATATGGGAAGACTGTGGTGAAGAAAATAGATGGTGTCCTGTTCTCATGATGGCCACGTTGCCATCTTTGAATGGATACTGTGTTTTAAAGGTTGTAAGTAGCCTGAAATAACTTGAAATTTCTCACTAGAGGGAGGTTCTCATTGTGTGTGTGCATGCTCAGTTGAGTCTGACTCTTTGTGACCCCATGGACTGTAGTCTGCCAGGCTTCACTACCTGTCATCCTCCTCTGTCTATGGAATTTTCCAGGCAAGAATACTGGAGTGGGTTGCCATTTCCTTTTTCAGGGATCTTCCCAACCCGAGGATCAAACTGGTGTCTCCTGCATTGGCAGGCGTATTCTTTACTGCTGACCCATCAGGCAGGCTCTCTTCTCTCCCTTACCCCATTCCACCCAGCCAAACCAGGTGGAAGCTCACTCTGGGCAGATATGGCCAAGAAGATGAGGCTAAGTTTCCCTTCAGATTTTAGTCAAGGTATGTGGTATCTTTTCCTTGAAAGAGAAAGGTAGGCTGCCAGCTTAGCTGGGGAGCTAAGACCCTAAATGTCTTGCTGCTAAGAAGCCAAAACATGAAACAGAAGCAATATTGCAATAAATTAATAAATTCAATAGAGACATAAAAAACAAAACAAACAAACAAACAAACACAAATAGAGGGCTGTGAAGCTTACCATAGGAAACTCACTTGATTTGAAACCGTGGAGAATTTTAAGCCTAAGATGTGCTCTCCAAATAATAGGCATTGTGTGTATCTGTGTGGGTGTGTGCTCAGTGGCATCTGACTCTTTGCAATTGAACCCAGGATTGAACCCACGTCTCCTGCATTGGCAGGCTCATTCTTTACCACTATGCCACCTGGGAAGCCCAGGGATTGTGGTGGTGAACAGTTAAGAGTTGGTGAGTAGTTCCATGGGAGCAGTAAGCTAAAGTTTCCCTCTCCTAGTTTACCAGAGAGTATCAGGGGAGAACTGCCCTCCTGGAGTCAGAAAAAACTGAAAAACAGGCTTCAAAACTGACCCTTGCAAAGGAACCTGGATTTAATTGGATCAAACTGTGGAGTAATTTGTGCTCCCAAGGCATTATTGAAAATAATAGATCAGCAGGAAGTTAGTGAAGCCTAACAACTGGATGTGACGCTAAATGATGCAGACAGCCCAGCAGATGGTGGCGGGATGGGGGGTGAATGGGGGGGTTGGAGAAAGTTAAAAGAGAACCGCAAAGCACATTCTTCTCCAGTGCATGTGGCGTGTTCTCCAGCTACACTGGAAAACATGCCTCAAAACATTTAAAAGGACTGAAATCATACGAAGTATGTTCTCTGATCAGAACAGTATAGAATTACAACTCAATGTAGAATTACAACTCAATAAGAGAAAATTGGGAACTTCACAAATACATAGAGATTAAACAACACGTGTATTCCTAGTCAATGGGCCAAAGAAAAAATTACCCAAGAGAAATGAGGAAAAAAAAATGTTGTGATAAATGAAAATGAAGACATGTCAAATTTATGAGATGCAACTGAAACAATGCTTGGGGGAAATTTATAGCTTTAATCACTTGTATTAAAAAGAGATTTCAAATCAGTAACCTATCCTAAACCGTAAAGCAAAGAGAGAAAATGAATCCAAAGTAAACAGAAGGACAGAAATATTTGATAATAAAGATTGGAGCAAGAATTAATGAAATAGAGAAAAGAAAAACAAATAAAGGAAATCTACATTACATAAGCAAAAATTGCCTCTTTGAAAAGATTAGCAAAATTGACAAACCTTTAGCTAGACTGACCTAGGAGGAAAAAAGAGAAAACTCAAACTACCAAAATCAGACATGATGAAAGGGGCATTACTACTGACTGTACAGAAAGAAAAGATTACAAGGGAATACTAGAAACAAATATATGTCAACAAATTAGATGAAATACACACATTACTAGAAATATGTAAATTAGGAACACTGACTCAAGAACTGAACTGGATTCCAGAAGAAATATACCATCTGAGTAGATTGATAATAAGTAAAATAAAGATATATAATTAGTAATTAAAAATACCCCACCAAGAAGCTCAGGTACAGAAAGTTTCACTGGTAGATTCTACTAAACATTTAAAGAATAATTAATACTAATTCTTTATAAACTGTTCTCAAAGTTAGACAAAGAGAGAATACTTTCTAAAGCATTCTGATCACAAGTATCCTGACACCAAAACTGGATAAAGACATCACATGCAAGGAAAACTACAGACCATTATCTCAAAACATAAACACAAAAATCCTCAACAAAATTCTAACAAATTAAATTCAGCAACATATGAAATGAATACAACATGGCCAAGTGGGATTTATACCAGGAAGACAAGTATGGTTAAACTTGTGAAAAATTAAATGAATATAATATGCCATATCAACAGAATAAAAGACAAAACACACAGGATCATATGGAGAGATACAGAAAAAAAATTGAAAACAATGAAATACCCTTTCATAATATAAACAACCAGTGAAGCAGGAGGGTAGGGAACTTCATTAGCCTGATAAACAGCATATGGAGGAACGTTCAAAATCATTAGCCATCAGGAATATGTAAATAAAAATTACAGTTAGAATGCCATGTCATATCTACAAGATGGCTATAATCAAAGGAAGGATGTAGAGAAATTAGATACATGGTTGTGTGTCCCACTTTATACACTGATGGTGGGAATGTAAAATGGTACAGACACTTTGGAAAGCACTTACTCATGTGGTTAAATATAGTGTTATATAATTGAACAACTCTACTGCTGTATACCCAAGAAATATGAAAATGTGTCCACATAAAAATTTGTCCATGAATATTCATAGTAGTGTGCTTGCCAAAAAGTACAGTTCATGGACAAATTTTTATGTGGACACGTTTTCATATCTCTTGGGTATATATCTAGCAGCAGAGTGTCTGAGATGTCATCAGCTGATGAATGTGTTCGTAAAATGAGGTCTATCCTTTCAATGACATGTTGTTGTTGTTGTTGTAGTCTCTTTGTGTCCGACTCTTTGTGACCCCGTGTGCTGTAGCCAGGCTCCTCTGTCCATGGCATTTCCCAAGCGAGAATAGTGGAGTGGGTAGCCATGTCCTCCTTCAGGGGAATCTTCCCGACTCAGGGGCTGAACCTGCGTCTTCTGCATTAGCAGGCAGATTCTTTACCCATGAGCCACTTGGAAAGTCCCAATGACATATTATTCGGCAATTAAAAGAAATTAAGTTAGCAGTGCTATAGCATGGATGAAACTTGGAAACATTTTATTACATGAAAGAAGCTAGTCAAAAAAAAGAACATATTGGACATGAGAGTTCTACTAATCCCACCACAGGCAAACTTAAAATTATTCACATTGCTCAGTAATTTCCTTCAGATTCTGAAANCCCAGGGACAGTGGGCTGCCACCTGTCGGGTTGCAGAAAATTGGACACGACTGAAGTGACTTAGCAGCAGCAGCCACCAGGGAATCTTCCCAATCCAAGGATCGAGCCTGTGTCTCCTATGTCTTCTGCATTGATAGGTAGATTCTTTACCACTAGCACCACCTGGGAAACCCTATTCATATAGAAGTATATTAAAAGGCAGAATGAAATCATGCGTTCCAAGTTACTAATAGCATTTAGCCTTAGATGTGAAAAAAGGATTGACATGAAAGAATTATTTGGAGCTTAAATATTTTAGTCTAGTCTTCTAAATGATTTGAGATTTTTGCATCAAGAATGTAATCATATATTAATTTGATTTTTTAAAAATCAGTATACTTTTTTGGGATAAGTTTTAGGCTTACAGAAACACTGAGCAGAACGTAGAGTTTCATATACCCCCATCACTCTCCCCAGGTCCTCTATTGTTAATATCCTGTGTTAGTGTGATAGGTACATTTATTACAATTGATGGGCCAATTCTGACACAGTATTATTCACGAAAGTCTGTAGTTTATATTAGGTTTCACTCTTGGTGTTATACATTCAATTTGACAAATGTTTAATGACCTGTATCCAACATTATAGTATCTCACAGAATAGTTTCATTTCCCTAAAAATCCCTGGTACTCCACCCATTTATACTTTCTAGTTCCACTGAACACCTTGCAACTAGTTTTTATTTTTTAACTGTCTCCATTGGTTTCCTTTTCCCCTATGTCATATAATTGGAATTATACAGTATGTAACCTTTTCAGATTGGCTCCTTTCACTTATCAATATGCTATTAAAGTTCCTCCATATCGTTTCATGGCTTCTTACCTCTTTTCTTCATTGTCTGGCGTCACTACAGCTTGTTTATCCACTCACCTATTGAAGGCCATCTTAGTTGTTTCCAGGTTTTGGCAATGATGAATCAAACTGCTTTAAACCTTCTTGTGCAGGTTTTGTATGGACATGAGTTTCCAAATCATTTGGGTAAATATGAGGTACTGTTGAGTCATTTAGTAAGAGTATGTTTGATTTGAAAGGAACTGCTAAGCTGCCGTCCAAAGTGGGTGTACCATTCTGCATTCCCACCAGCAATGAATGAGAGTTCCTGTTGCTCCACATCCTCCCCAGTATTTGATGGTGTTAATGTGTTTGATTTGCATTATTCCAATAGATGTGCAGTGGTATCTCATGTTATTTTAACTCTGTAACTCACTAACAACATGAGATTTAGAGCATCTGTTAATATGCTTATTTTCTATCTGTATGTCTTCTTTGATCTGGTGTCTGTCGAGTCTTTGGCCCATTTGGGTTATTCATTTTCTTATCACTGAGTTTGAATTATTTTTGTGTTTTGGATAATAGTTCTCTATCAGATATCCCTTTTGCAAATAGTTTCTCCCAGTCTGTGGCTTATCTTCTTGTTCTCTTGACAGTGTCTTTCACAGAGCTGAAGTTTTTAATTTTAATGAAGTTCAGCTTATCATTTATTTCTTTCATGAATTATGCCTTTGGTGTTATATCTATAAAGTCATCACGATACCCAAATCATCCGTCTTTTCTCCTATGTTATTTCCTAGGACTTTACATTTTATATTTAGNTTTTAATGAAGTTCAGCTTATCATTTATTTCTTTCATGAATTATGCCTTTGGTGTTATATCTATAAAGTCATCACGATACCCAAATCATCCGTCTTTTCTCCTATGTTATTTCCTAGGACTTTACATTTTATATTTAGGCCTATGATCCATTTTGAATTAGTTTTTGTGACGGGTGTTAGGAAGGTCTGTGTCTGGATCTTTTTTTTTTTTTTTTCCTTTTCATAAGGATGTCTAGTTGTTCTAGCACCATTTGTGGAAAAGACTATCCTTTATCCATTCAATTGCTGTTGCTCCTTTGTCAAAGATCATCTGATGATGTTTCTGTGGTTCTGTTTCTGATATCACTATTCTGTTCCACTGATCTATTTGTCTGTTCTTTTGCCAGTACTCTACTGTCTTGGTTACTGTAGCTTTGTAACAAGTCTTAAAGTTGGAGACTGCCGGTCTTCTGACTTTGTTCTTTTCCTTCAATTTTCTGTTGGGTATTCTGGATTTCTATGTAAACTTTAGAATCAGTTTGTTGATGTCTACAAGCTAGCATGCTAAAGCTTTTATTGAGACTGCATTTAACTTGTATTTTACGTTGGGAGGAACTAACAGCTTGATAATATTGTCTTCTTATCTATTTCCATGGAATCTGTTTTCTTAAAGATCTACTTTAATATCTTTCATTAGAGTTTTATAGTTTTCTTCATATAGATCTTAGAGATATTTTGTTCAAGTTGTGCCTATGTATTTCATTGGGGGTGAGATATTAATCTAAGTAGCATTGAGCTTTAAATGTAAAATTCTGATGTATAAGAAAGTGATTGACTTTTATTAACCTGGTATCCCACCACCCTGCTGTAATCACTTATTAGTTTCAGAACACTATCACTTGTATAGTTTTATCAAAAAGGAATCAAAGGAGATTGAGGAGAAAACTGATCCAGCAGACCTATACATATCATAATCTTTAAAATACGATGAAATAGTTGACACCAGGTATGACTCTTGTGAATTTCCCATAGTGCTTGCAATTGCTTTTGCTTATACTTGCAAATGTACAGATTCATATAATTAATTGACATACACACACATCTGTCATGAATTCAGAAGAAGTGTTGTGTGAATTAATAGGTTATAGACATCCAAATAGACATATTGATGTCTAGCAGAGGCAACTCTACTCAAGACTTTGTAATGGCCTATTTGGGAAAATAATCTAAAAAAGAGTGGATATATGTATTGTTGTTATTGTTTAGTCACTGTCATGTTCAACTCTTTTTCAAGCCCATGGACTAAGGCATCCAAATAATATACATATATAATATGTATAGATATCTAAGTCAAACATTCACAGAAGAAAGCAAGTGAAAAAGAAGAATCTAGGCAATGGCAATTCCAATGATCATGGCTCAGTGATAAGATGCATAAGGGACAAGGGTGTAGTGACTCGGAGGCCCGTCACAGTTTCGATACAGAAAGCAGGGCCATGTTGAAGGAACCTCTTGCAGCTCACCAAATTTTTCCGTGTACAACAGTGAGGGCATTTGTGCACACTTGTCTGACTCCCAAGGATGGCTTTTTCATCTCTTTGCCTTCTGTGTCTTCTCACTTCCTCTCTGGTTGGCTGACTCCCTTTGGAACCATACAGAGAAGAATATTCTGAGAAATGCAAATCTTGCTGTCTGCTTTGCAATGCAGATTGCTGAGTAGTTGGTAATTCAGAATTGACAATAGATCATCCAACATTCCTTATTTATTATTTTTTGAATTTTTATTGGCATATAGTTGATCTACAATGTTGTTTTAGCTTCAGGTGTACAGCAAAGGGAATAAGTTATATATGTGCCCAGGCTTCCCTGGTGGGTCAGTGGTAAAGGATCCACCTGCCAGTGCAGAAGACGTGGGTTTGATCCCTGGGTCAGGAAGATCCCCTGGAGAGGGAAATGGAAACCCACTAACTATTCTTGCCTGGGANCCAGGCTTCCCTGGTGGGTCAGTGGTAAAGGATCCACCTGCCAGTGCAGAAGACGTGGGTTTGATCCCTGGGTCAGGAAGATCCCCTGGAGAGGGAAATGGAAACCCACTACACTATTCTGGCCTGGGAAATTCTATGGGCAGAAGAGCCTGGTGGGCCATAGTCCATGGGCTTGCGAAAGAGTTGAACACGACAGTGACTAAACAATGATACATATATCCACTCTTTTTTAGATTATTTTCCTACATAGGCCATTACAAAGTCTTGAGCAGAGTTGCCTCTGCTATACAGTAGGTCATTATTGGTTACCTGTTATATATATAGTAGTGTGTATATGTCAATCCCAATTTTTATAATAGGGATATCCAATCCCTATAACGTTGGCTTCTCCAAGGTTTTCTCTTTTTTTTTAAACACATGTGCAAATGAATTTTTAAAATACAGCTTTACCTGACTTTACCTATAAAGTGACCATATGATTCAGTTCTCCTTCTACAGTCTTGAAACATTCTCTTTGTATATCTCTTGTAATAAATAAGCATATTTATATGTGAGTTCTGCAAAATGTCTTCTTCCTCTATTGAATAATAATCCTGTTGACAGCAGAGATTCTTTTATGCTTGAAGATGCCTTGCAATGTCTGACAGTATAATACACATAGTAGGGACTAATAAAATGTTTGCCTGATTAATTAATGGATAATATTACTTGATATACTGTTATGATCAATTTAACTCACTGTATAAGCGAATTGTACCATCACTTTGTTCTGACTAATAACTATAACTAAAATGAATGCCCTGCTTAAATTTCTGATTTATGAGTCCTTTTTAAAAGTTTTTTATTGCTGTTTTTTCCTAGTCTAGTAGCCTGATGGCTTGCACTAGTCATTAACTTTCAGTTCAGAGTTGTGAAGCCTTAGTAGACAGGTTGTCTTCAGTCTGCAGAGTCACGTTTCCTGCATCATCATACCTGGTACATTTGAGAGCAGTCGCATGGCTTCTCTAACGATTCTAGAACACTGCAGTGAATGACAAATTACAGGTGTCTAATATTATATGATTGGTAAATGACTGTTTTGTGCTTTATTTCCATCCCTCCAGGAAGGCTAGATTATTCCCAAATAGCAGATTGCCATATGAAAACACCAATATTTACTCTCTGTTGATCCAAGGTAACAATTCAGAAACAGTCATTTGATATAAGACACTCTTATGATTTTTTATTACAAATTGGTAACTAGTTAGGAAGGATGAGTCTCTAAGGAATCCTGTTATGATTGGGTTGACCTTCAGGTTCAATAGGGTGGGTTAGCAAAGAATTTCTTTGCTGTGAGTCCACATTATTGTCTAAATAAAATAGGTGTTTGGTTTTATTTTAGCTCCCAAGTTAATTTAGTTTATTCTAAAATCTCAGAACAAAAATTATGTTTCTAAAGTGATATTAACACAAAAAATTCAAAGAAAACCAAGAAATATCTACTGAGTTTCTCATGTGGTGCTGCCTTTTAACTGGTATACTCTTTTCCTTTGAGTTAAGTGTTACAGAAACACAGTTTCACTTTGGTTTTTGCTTCTTACTCTTGGTGTGCACCTACTTGTTAACATACATCCCCCCAGGTCTATTTCTAGTCATAGCGGCTTATTAACGCTGCTGCTTTGCTTACTTGCCTCAGATTTCTCTCTCTGTCTCTTTCCACCCTGCATCTCTATCTGCCTTAGGCGATTTTCTGCTCAGTTGCTTTTCTTTCAGCCTTATTGCAACGATGTTCTGGGACTTTGCTGATCCTATTTGTGGACCTGCATTCACTCTCCATCTCGCTTTCTGCCTCATTGCCTCCTTCTCACAGTTGACCTGCACTCAACTCACCTCTGCTGAAGAGCATCCAGGAGCACCCACCCCCCAAAAAAAACTGCCCTCTGTCTTTAGAATCCCCTCTGTGCTGCACTATGTGGGGGATAAACTACAAGCCCCTGAGCTCCTCCAAGGGTGCCACAGTGGCTCTTTAATGCCTAAGGGCTGATGGGCAAGAGTGTCTAAAGCTTGGACAAGGGGGAATAAGAGAGAAAGTGAGTAAAAGAAAGAGATGGGGGAACACGTGTATACCCATGGTGGATTTGTGTTGATGTATGGCAAAACCAGTACAATATTGTAAAGTAATTAGCCTCTTATTAAAATAAATACATTTATATTAAAAAAAGAAAGAGATGGAAGTTAAAGAGGAGGGAATGGGGAAAGAAGAGGGGATGAGGGTAAAAGAGGATGGAGAGTACAGAAAGGAGGGGAGGGCTGAAGAGCAAAGAGAGGAAAGGTGCACTCGTCCCTTGGTTCCCCAGGGATTGGTTCTAGGACACTCCACAAATACCAAGTCCAAGGACAGTTACCTCATAGTTTAGGCACTCTGTGTTAGCAAGTTTCACATCCGTGGATTCAACCAGTTGCAGGTTGTAAACGCAGTACCCAATCCATAGTAGTTTTAATCTAAGGATGTGTAACATGCAGATTCCCAGGGCCAGCTATATTTATAGCCAGGAAAGCTATTCCAAATTCCTGTGAGAAAGTGTTCTTCGTTTAACAGCCAACATTTTCACTTTTATTTACTAAACTCCGCGGTTCACTTAGTTTTGTTGCAATTCTGGTTCCATTCCCTTGGTGCCTTTGCTGCCCTCCTTGCTCCAGCTCACCTCTCACCCTTCCTGCCTATCCCCAGACTGTCCTTTCTTCCTCAGCAGCATGGGCTCTCTTTCCTTCTCTCTCACACAGCATTCACAACCAGCTTTCAAAATTACACTTATAGTGTGATGTGTGAGACTCTTCAGTTCAGTTCAGTTTAGTCGCTCAGTCGTTTCCGACTCTGCGACCCCATGAATCGCAGCACGCCAGGCCTCCCTGTCCATCACCAACTCCCAGAGTTCACTCAGACTCACGTCCATCGACTCAGTGATGCCATCCAGCCATCTCATCCTCTGTCGTCCCCTTCTCCTCTTGCCCCCAATCCCNCTCTCACCTACTTCTTCTTCTCAACTGCTTCTTCTTCTTCTCATCTTCTTATTTTCATTACTTTTCTTCTTCTTCTTTTTCTTTTTATTCTTCTTCTTCTCACCTTCTTGTTATTTTTCTCATCTCTTCCTCTTCTTCTCATCTTCTTCTTTTTTTCTCACATTCTTCAACTTCTTGTCACCTTCTTCTTCTTTTCTTACTTCTCACCTTCTTCTTCTTCTTCTTCTTCTCAACTTCCTCTTCTTCTCAACTTTTTCTACTTTTTCTCACCTGTNTTCTTCTCATCTTCTTCTTTTTTTCTCACATTCTTCAACTTCTTGTCACCTTCTTCTTCTTTTCTTACTTCTCACCTTCTTCTTCTTCTTCTTCTTCTCAACTTCCTCTTCTTCTCAACTTTTTCTACTTTTTCTCACCTGTTTCTTCTTCTACCTTTTCTTCTTCTTCTTTTTCTTCCTCTTCTACTTCATTTCCTTATTCTTGTTTTTCTTCTTCCTCTTCTTCTTTTTCTTCTCACCTTCTCCTTATTCTTCTCAACTGCTTCTTCTTCTTCTCACCTTCTTCTTGTTCTTCCTCTTCTTCTCACCGTCTTCTTCTTCTTCTTTTTCTGACCTTTTTCTTTGTCTTCTCACCTTCATCTTCTTCTTCTTTTTATTCTTCTTCTCTTCTTCTTCTACTCTCTTTCTTCATCTTCTTCTCACCTTCTTCTTCTTTTTCTTCTTCTTCTTCTTCTCACCTTCTTCTTCTTCTTCTCTGCTGNTTTAGATGACTTTCAATTCATGTGATTTGGAGAATGAAGATCAGAGACTGTGTGACTTATTCAGGGCTTCACAGTTAGCTCATAACTCATCTTTCTTTTGCATAGAGGATTGGCCTCTGTTTTATATCTGACTGCTTTTCTCTGGAAGCCATGAAGAGCCTACACAAGCTTACTGCCAGAGAGGGAGCCATAGGTTTATGTATGGGGGGAGCTATGAGTGTCAGCTGAGCAAGTGGCAGGTGAGCAAACCCCATTCGGTGGGTGAGAGTCATTAGGTAGGCCAGGTGAGGGCCAGGTAAGTAATGGGACATCTCACCAAGAGCTTTGAAGGAACCAGGATGGTATCAGGATGGCCCACAGGGGAAAAGTAAGAGAGGGTTGTGTGACTGCCTGGAACAGAGCCAGAGTGTCCCTTGCCCCCACTGCTTGTGCACACCGGAGCACACACACACAAATAGCTCTCACTGACTGTCATTTCTGTGGTGTGTGTGTAGAACCAGTTTAAAGATTCAGGACAAGAATAATACTAAACCCCCTTCTCCAGTTATACCACGTGGATTATTCCACCAAAAGACTCTTGACTTGGTTGTAACAAAAAAGCAAAATACCTTCTTATACTATTATAAAGAACCATGTGCCTTGCTTTCTATGCAGGTATCTTTGTTAGACATTATCTCCTTTGTAGATAAACTCAGTTGTTCAGTGATGGGGTGGTGATATTCAGACAGGTAAATCTTTAAACCTAGTCTAGAATGGACCTAAAGGTTAAGAGGTCTTTGTCCTATTACACATAAAAATGCTGTAGAACTTCCAAAGTACTATAAAAATAACAGGTTTACCTTGATGCTAATGCATGAACAATAGTTTATTTCCTTACATGTATGAGGAGAAGCTTGGACTAAGGGCCTGTTCCTTCTCTGATATCCTATGGTGTATTTCCATGATACTAAGCTTGGTTTGGATGTGAATATCTACCTGGGCGTATTTTATTGAAAGACAAGTCTAATCATCCTCTCCCTCTTTGAACAACTGGACTTTGTGTTTCTCCCTGGACCTTCAGTGTTGTGTTCCAGGTGCCTCGCCCAGTATCTGGCCCATACAGTTGCTCCATGAACATTTGTTGAGTCCATATACTCTCAGCAGGATGGGGATACTGTCTTCTCTCCATTTTACTATCCTTGTCCTGAGGGAGGGAGAGGCAGTTCCGGACTGACATGGGGTGAGGCCACTGTGTCCCTGTACAGCCCAGATGACAGGGGAAAACAAAAGAGAGCTTCTGGTAAATTACCTAAGAATAGATAGCAATCTAAAAGAGCAGCCTTGAGGTAATTTGATTTTATTATTAACATTTTTTTTTTTAAGTTTGCCATAGTTATCTGAGCCCTTTCAGGTAGGCACTATATGGGTCCTTAATACTTCTTCATGTTGATTCTGTGACTGTCCCTAAGAGTTCTCTCAAGAAACTGAAATAAGGTCAAGTTGTTCAAATACTTACATAGGACTCTGGAACCTACTGTGCCTATGTTGAAAGTCTCCTAAAACACTCAGACTTTTATTAATGCTGTTATGCCTCATTCTCCAGGGAATTGTGTGGAAACTCTAGTGTGGAATTATATTTCAGGGCAATCAGGTCAGATTCCTTTTGTGTGTGTGAATTTGTTGTGTTGTTTTAACCTCTGTATTTATTTATTCCTTAGAATTAAACTCCAATATCTTTAATGAATAGAAACAACAATAATTGAAACACCTTATAAATATTTAAATGAATCACAAAACTATTTGGCAGGTGAAGGTGAGTACATCTAGAAACTTATTATATAGCTTACACTTGGCAGTAGACATTTCTAACTGTTCTCACCATGCAAATGCACAATAATGGCTTAATATAAACAAATTACTAGGGGAATGAAAATGACTATAGTTTTGACACAAGTAGAATAAAACTCATATGCATAAATATAGTAAAAATAATAGTGCGTTTTATTTACTTGTGTGGTGTCTAGCTACAGCTACATTCTAGCTGCTTTGTAATAAAATTATAGCAACCGATTAAATACCGATTAGCTGGTTAGAGACAGATCAGATTATAGCAACAATTAAAATCAGCGTAGAACAATGTATTCAATCAGTCTGCTCTTCCTTCTGCAAACAAAGTCTTGGAATAAATTTCTTTATTATGTATATATGCTTTGTGTATGCAGTCAGTATTATTCTGATAGCAGGAACTCTGGGCTTGACACAAGGAGGGTGGGGTTTTACCCAACTTGTTATCTAAGAAATGAGACCTTTGAAGCATGTCCAACTGGGGGTACCGTATAAACAGGGTGCTCAGGAGGAAATGAATGGGTGTGCTGTGTGTGAGGCAGGGTGATACCTGCCTGGGCTGAGAGGACAGAATCATGAAAAATGCTTTACCATGGGAAAACAAAATATTGAACTCCATAGGAGCAAATTCAGGGAGATAGTAAAGGACAAAGGAGCTTGGCATGCTGCAGTCTGTGGGGTTGCAAAGAGTTGGACACAATTTAGCGTCTGAACAACAACCACAAATCTGTATCATGTCCTACAAAGATATGGCAAAACTGTCTATGGTAGACTGTCATGCCACTTTAAAGATTGATGCTTACTTAATTAGATCTTATTGCTTCCAAATCTACTCAAAAGAAAAAAAAATACAAATTTTACCCAATAGATATGTAAACTCAAGCCTTTCCCATTAATGGGAAGCATTACTATGCCCATGAATGGAAATCCAAAAAATCCACCAGCATTTTTAATCGTTGTGTCACTTATGCCTCTGAACCTGAGGCCTCTTCTCCCTTTGTTAATGGGGAGATTCAGAAGTGTTAGCTCATTATGACAGGAGACACCGCACTGAGACCTGATCCTTGATACAATAAAAACTATTGAATAGGAATTTAAACAGAAATATTATTACATTTCTCATCACGTGATTTGATTATTTAATGCCAGGCCTCTGCGGTGCCTAAAGCCTTCTTCTGTGTGTCTGTGGTGGTGTGTGTCCTACCTGTAGGAAGGCAGCTATGCTCATTACTGTATCACCAACACTGTCCTACGTGACCAGCCCTGGGCTGGTGGTGGGAGAGCAAGGCTTTTGTTCAAACCTGCCATTCACTAGCTATAACATTTCTAGGTTTTACTTTCTTTTGCCAGCTTATAGGAATATTTCAAAGAGGAGACAAGGAAATATTTGCTCCAGACAAGAGCAGTTGGGCAAGTGAGTGTATTTAATTCTGAGGATCAGTATTAGGAAGCCAGTTCCCCTGCTTCCTCTCCTCTCTTAAGACCAAGCTTGCTGCTGAGGGCACAGTTTTTCTTTCTCCTCCAGAAAGAAATTTTTTGAAGATGAAATGATTAGTTCCTCAGTCATGTCTGACTCTTTGTGACCCCATAGCCTGCCAGGCTCCTCTGTCTATGGAACTGTCCAAGCAAAAATACTGGAGTGGGTTGCCATTCCCTTCTCCAGGGAATCTTCCCGACCCAGGGATCTAACTCAGGTCTCCCACTTTGCAGGCAGATTCTTTACTGTCTGAGCCACTAGGGAAGCTTCAGAAATAAGAGCTCAAACCTGGCAGAAGGGGGGGCCCCATAATTTATAAGGAGGGGAATAAAGTGAAAGACTTCCACATACTTTACTTACTGCTCTTGTCAGTCAGGACATTCCTCTCTCTCATAGGCCATGATGAGTACCTTCTGAAAGCCACAGGGGAGAAAATTTCACCAAGAGCTGGAAAACTATTTTGAACCTGTGAAGTCTTTCCTGGATGGATTTATGACATGCTGGTTTCTGGTACAGAGGTCAAAGGATAGAATTTACCAAATTTTTATTAGTTCTGAGATAATATGAATTTTTAAATTACCAACGATATAGTTATTAGAGAATTTAAAAAATCTCTAAATATGCACAGCATTTGAAAAGAACTTTTATTTATGAAACATTAAATGTGAAGAAAAAAGGTTATTTTAGCCTTAAAACAATATTTCTGTCATGGTAGTCACTGCATCATCATCCTATTTGTTTACAGTCTCATCTATTCATATGTCACCTAAATATCCAGTATTGGTCTCTCTGTTTATCTGACTCTCACTGAATGGGAAAGCTGGATAAGACTGCACATCATTTAAGATTTGATTTTTCTTTTGTATGAGATACATTTTCACTAGCCTAAAATATTAATTTGCTATGTGGCATTGCACTGGAACATGAGCTTGTGATATTGTTATAATGATATCAGGTCCAGTTTCTATTTAGCCCTTTTTCTTCCTGATAAACAGACAGCCACACACAGACATATAAAGATGCATGCATGTACACACACACACACACACACACACACACACACAGCCAAAGGAAAGCTAAGTCATCTTTTATTTTTGGGTCTTAGGACCATTGCATATATGAGAACCCTGGAAAGTTGGACTGAACCTTTAGTGCATTCTTTTACCTGCATGCAGGTAGCTTCAATGGGCTTGATCCAGAGCTGACTCTTCTGCTCTAATTAGGAGTCACATCTCACCTGAGCAGTGGGAGGGGCTGTCAGTGTAGAACACCGTAGCACTAGGGGAAGTGGAACCAGAGAGCAAGAGAGTAGGTTTACATCTGGTTGGTGTTGGTTCAGGCTACTTAGCATCAAGCTTACTCAGTCTGGGGCATTATCCTTAGGGATGGTGGCTGCTGGAAATGAAGAGAGAGAGATTTACTCACTGGATGAACAGATAAGAGAGAGATGGAGATTGCCCTGTGCACTTCTGAAAGCTCTATCACAAAGAAGCAGAGTTCTCTGAATAGAGTTCCTTTCTCCCTGGAATGGGGGAATTACTTGCCCTTAGTCTTCACTCATCCTGAGGTACAAAGGAGATGGAGGCAGGAGGAGAGAAACCTGGGGCGGAGGCAGATGAGCTGCTGGAGTATTAGCCTAGAGATTTGTTGTTGTTACTGTTTAGTCGCTCAGTAGTGTCCGACTTATTGTGACCCTATGGACTGTAGCCCACCAAGCTCCTAGGTCCATGGGATTTCCTAGGCATGATTACTGGGTTGCCGTNCTTAGTCCTCACTCATCCTGAGGTACAAAGGAGATGGAGGCAGGAGGAGAGAAACCTGGAGCGGAGGCAGATGAGCTGCTGGAGTATTAGCCTAGAGATTTGTTGTTGTCACTGTTTAGTCGCTCAGTAGTGTCCGACTTATTGTGACGCTATGGACTGTAGCCCACCAAGCTCCTAGGTCCATGGGATTTCCTAGGCATGATTACTGGGTTGCCATTTCTTTCTCCAGGGATCTTTTCAACCCAGGCATGGAACCTGTGTCTCCTGCATTGACAGGCGGATTCTCTACCACTTAGCCACCTGAGAAGCCCAGAGATACACAAGAGAATATTCAGTCCTCTCTCCATCCTTTCTATTTTTCTTCTGATATTCACAGAAATTTAGGTTCCTCATCTAATTCTCAAGAATAGATATATTTTTATCACATGTTCTTTTTCTAAACCAGTGAAATGTGTATAGAAGCATAAACTTGTAGTTACACTGAATGTTAGAGTGAGCGGAGGGAATGATTGGATAGGGGGAGTGACTTTGACTGTCTGGAAACGTTGGAGACATACATTTATGAGACACGTGATTTGGAAAATTGTAATCTTCACAACATTTACTCAGTGCCCACCCAATGTTCAACACCTCCACTACCTCAATTAAAAATAATCAATCTCTATCATGCTGATGAGTTGCTCTGAAAATAAGTACCAATTATGCCAATTTCAGTAGAGAGGATAATATACTTTTAATTGGGGGCTGACTGGAGAGGAATATAGAGATACTAATAGATATTTCATTAGAAATCCTTCTGTATCTTGAGAAAGAATTCTGCCATTCAGCCACCCTTGCAGACAATGAATGTGAAAGTGTCATCTTCCAAGGAGACTCCCTGAGGAAGTAAGTACCTTCTTACCTTCTTAGGGTGCCATGAAAATGAGAAAGATATCCATCAGCAATCCAAGGTTCCTGTTTCTGTGGTCTTAGAATTTATAACTTGTTAAAAAAATTTTCTAGTGGTTTCCAACTTGAGAAAGGGATGACTTGACTTTTGTGGTATGGTAATTATGTATAGTCTTCAGATATGAGAGTGGCTGTTATAAGGAAGAGGGACTAAAATTTATTCTTTCTAGTTCTTGATGACAGATGCAAGTAAAAGGGAAGCTGATATTGTTGTTCAGTTGCTCAGTCATGTCCAACTCTTTGCAACCCCATGGACTGCAGCACACCAGGCTTCCCTGTCCTTCACTATCTCCTGGAGTTTGTTCAAAGTCATGTCCATTGAATTGGTGATGCCATTCAACCATCTCATCTTCTGTCATCCCCTTCTCCTCCTGTCTCCAATCTTTCCCATCATCAGGGTCTTTTCCAGTGAGTTGGCTCTTTGCATCAGGTGGCCAAAGTATTGAAGCTGCAAGCTGATTTTAGCCTGAATTAATAGCTTCACAGCAATTACAAAGGACTACTGGCAAAATGATAATTTCCACAAAATAGTGATAATACTATTAATGGAAGGATTTAAAATGAACTATGGTTCTTTGGAAGCAAGTAACCAATCAACTTGAGCTAATACATGTTTAAAAAAATTATAAGAAGGCTATCTGGGAACTCAGAGAATCAAGATGGGAGCAGGAGGACCAGGGTTAGAAATAGGAGATGGATGAAGATTGAGTCTATTTGGCTGTTGAGGTGCTTCTGTAGGAATGAATGAGTGATTGAGTCATGTGTCACCCTAGTTAGGAGTCAAAATCCTGTAAGAGAATGGCCAGTTGGCTGAGCTATGGGTACATGCTCATTCTTTGTCCATATGGAGTGAGACAGCAGAATATCTTCCAGAGGTTTCTAGGGATGCTTTCAAATTTTATAGTGGAATGGTAGGGCACCTAATTTACTATCCTACAAAGACTGCCTACAACATAGGGGGAAATTCCCCAGGAAGGAACCAGGATTACAAAAAGGGAAGAGGAGCTAAGGAACCAAAAATTAGCAAGCAATATTTAGTACAGAAACTGGATGGACATTCATTAAGGGCATCATAAGGGAGGATTGTTCATTGGGCAGGAAGCTACAGAGTAATAAAAAGACTTGGTCCCTGTGACTCCAGTGACATTCATGGGCAAGAATCTGAGAGATTAGAGCTTGGGCCTCAGGTGATAGCATCCTCTGCTTTCAAGGATGGTATCGAGAGACTTCACTGGTGGTCCAGGGGTCAAGAGGCCATGTTTTCACTGNGGCATCATAAGGGAGGATTGTTCATTGGGCAGGAAGCTACAGAGTAATAAAAAGACTTGGTCCCTGTGACTCCAGTGACACTCATGGACAAGAATCTGAGAGATTAGAGCTTGGGCCTCAGGTGATAGCATCCTCTGCTTTCAAGGATGGTATCAAGAGACTTCACTGGTGGTCCAGGGGTCAAGAGGCCATGTT
Source organism: Raphicerus campestris (assembly GCA_006410735.1). Lineage (NCBI taxonomy): Eukaryota > Metazoa > Chordata > Mammalia > Artiodactyla > Bovidae > Raphicerus > Raphicerus campestris. The sequence continues at coordinate 32,144 of SJYW01007735.1, forward strand.
TTCACTGCAGGAGGTGTGGTTCCATCGGGGAGCTTAAGATCCTATATGCCATGAGGTGAGGCAAAAAAAAAAAAAAAAAATTGGTATCCAGGAGTGGCTTCCATTTGTATGTTTTTATCTGGGATAGAGTGACCAAATACATTTGATATGCCCCAAATCTTGGGATTCCTTACCATTTGCTCTTTCCTCCTCTTCCAATCTCTAAACTCCATTTCAGACAACCTCCTCAAAACCCCCTAAGCAAAAATAGGTGCTCCTTCATTGTGTTTCCAGAATATAAATAAAAATTGTATTACACAGTTTCCCACTGGACCACGAGCTCCTTGATACAGGGACCTGGTCTTTTATTACTGGAGTTTAAACACATAGCATAGGGACAAGGAGGTGAACAAGTTGAAAGATAAAGGGATAGTGACCAGAGGCCTCATGAGGTTGGGTTCTGTACGGAGCCTTCTCTAGCTGCCTCCTCAAAGATATTCTAATCTATACACTCTTGGTCCTAAGCAGTGTGAATATTTGATCTCCTGGTATCTGTCAGGTGGAACCTTTCTCTGAAAAGCTGACAGCATTTCACTCTATTGATTTGTTCTCACTAGAGCTGAGCTGTCAGTGGTAAGTAGGCATTTGTTTCTATTATGACTGTCAATAGTATGATTTCAGATCACTTTTATCCTAGTGGTTTCGAGGGATCACACTTTTAACTTATAAAGCCAACTCCCTAAAACTGAACCAGACCAAATCATATTAAGCTATATACCCTAAGCTTTCAACTTATGGGCATTATTATTGGGAGAAATCATCATATGAACAAAGGTAACTGTGGAAGAATAGAAATCACACAACAACAGCAACAACAAAAACTGCTATAAAGTTTTAAGAGAAGGGAGAAATCACAGACAAACAGAGGGGAGACTGAAAGAAGTCAGAAAGCTCTTGTTTCAGATACACTGTGGGTAGATTACTTACCTTTTGATTACTGTCACTCCTACTGGTTTGTGAAATCTGTGAAGTGGGAATGATGACAGCAGTGTAATTCCTAAGATTATTATGAGGATTCAGTGAACCTGTTGGTTCCTGGTTTATTCTCCAACCTGCATAGATTCCAGCCTCCTGGGCAATCGTAGCGGGAGGGAGAGTGAGCAGAGAGCTGCAGTCTTAGGGCTCATCACACAGGACACCGAGAGCATGCCCCTCCTCGTTCCTGGTCCACGCTGCTTCCTACAAAGGGCAGAAGCTGATGAGTGGAATAGGAGACTACATGTACCTGCATAATTTGCTACCTACACTTAATTGGTCAGAGCTGCTAGGAGAAGCAACACTCAGAATAGCAAAACTCTCCAGCTATGTTGTTCTAACCTCGCCCTTTCACACTTAAACCAGATTCTTCCCCTTCAGGACTTAATTATTTGCAGCAAAAATACATCTTAAGCTCCTTTTAGATTGTCTCCTAAGATGGAATTGGTCTCTCTTTGTGCCCCCAACTCTAATTACTGTTTTATTTATTAATATTGGCATGTGATTCTTGTCTTATTATAATGGTTGGAATCTTGTTTCCAGGACAACCAGAAGCTGCCAAGATCTTTGTACCTACAGGGTCAGAGTCCTACTATAGTCTTGGTTCCTTTCACTTTTGTGGCCCAAAGTATTCAATTAGTTCCATAATTCTGTCAGCTTTCTCTCTTTGTGTTTTCTCTTCACACAAGGTTAGGTTCACCCATGCAGTTATTTTTAAATACATATACTAATGTACGTCCTATTTATCTAAAATCTAACCTTGATGGCTTTCTCTTCTACTGCCCAGTGGCTCCAGTTGTTATGAGGACTTTCCACTGAAAATTGTTACAATATACAAACCACTTGGAACAGCATTAAGCACACAGTAGGCTCTCAGTAAATCTGAGCTATTATTACTCTCATCCTCATCATTATTACTAAAATCACCCTATAGTTATTCTATGGATTAAATAATAAAATATTTATAAAGTATGTTAGCATATTGCTTAGCACATTGTAGGCCCTCAGTCATGTTAGATACTGCCAGTTACAGAAGCAGAAGCTAGAAATTTATTTAAGAAAATAAAGCATAGCATCTTCCAGGGTAATTGCCTTGGCTCCATTCAGTTCATTCTTACATGCCATTTCCTTCTATGGCACTTTACAATGAGGATGAGTTTTCAGAACCATGCTTTATTCAGAGGTATTTCAAGATGTATGGTCATAAAAAAATCCACTTATACTCAGTAAGTCAGAAAAGTGGTATCATATTTCACGCATTCATTTTAGAGTGATGATTATATGTTTTTACAAGTAAATTGTAAAAAGCTCATCATTAAAAATGTAAGCAATTCAGAAAGTTATAAAAGTAGAAAGAAACACATCATGCTAAATGCTACCTGCCAGATTTATTTGCTGTGAACAGTTGAAGAGCATCTCCTAATGCACATATATAGATAGGAAGATAGAAAGATAGTAGAAATTAACCTTATGAGGATGGAAGTGACTCAGAAGTAACTCCTTTCTTCCAGCTTCCTCTCTCATTCCGTTGCAGTTTTGTTCCTTACGTTGTGCTTACTCTGATGGGTTTATAGCATCCTCAGTCTGTTTTGCAAATGTAATTCTCCCATTTGTTTAGTTCTAGGTTGATTTTTATTTGGATCCACTGCTGATTATTAGTCTTTTTACTGTGGTTTGCACATCCCAGGTTTATTTATTTTTACTTTTCTCTTGGTTGGATAATTTTCTCCGTCAAGACTTTATTTCTAAGCTATCTCATGAGGGTTATATTTTCTTAGGTTTTTAACTTCTGAGAATAGACCTACTGCCTTTTTACTTGAATAACAGCTTTGCTGATAGGATGTTCTCAGGACACCTTTTCTTTCCCTCTGAATGTCGCCTTTCCCTCTAAAAGTGTAAGGCCAGGCTGTTTCTTTTTCCCTCTTAGAGTTGACTTGCTTTCTTATTCTTAGATGCTCAAATAACTCTAGTTTTATTTCGATGTGTAGTAAGTTAATTAGAGTATCTTAATGCTGATTGTTACATTTTTTCCTCAATATGATATGTCATTTTTCACCTGTGTATTCAGTTCTTTCTCTTCTAGGGGAATGTTTCTATGTGATAACTCAATTTTTCTTTGTCTGGTTCACTATTTCAGGGGACACCAATAATATTTTGGTTGGTTTCCTTTATCTATCTTATATAATCATGCTAAGCTTTCTCTTTGCATTAGCAAGTTTCTTGCCTTTTCCTTAAGTGCTGATTATGATTATTTTAAATTTCTCTATCATTCTATTAGCTTGATTTTTAGCTTTGACTTTTTTCTAGTTCTGTTTTTAATTTACTTAGTAGATCTTCAGTGGCACATAATATTTTTCAGTGGGTCCTTAGCTCTGGAATTTCCTTTTAACTTTTCATTTGAACTTCTATTGAATATTCTGTTATGCTCCAAGCCCAAGTCTCCGAATAGACTGAGAGAACAAGTCTACCACGGCAATGCAAAGGCAAGAAGGGAGTTTTATTTCTAGCTCGAGTTAGGACACCCTGCCACATCCCATGCAGTGGAATGGAGCAAGAGAGCCCCGAGCCCAGAATTACAGCAGTATTTATAGACTTAGAACAAAGACAGTGAGTTGGCAAGGGCGGATTGGTTGCAAGGAGTTCTTGGCATCTATTAATTGGCTAAATTTTTGCGCATGCGGGCTCGCTTAAGGGACTTTTCGTGTTATCTGGGCTAGTTCTAACCAGGCTACAGGGAATATGCTGACCGGCTGAGTCTCAGGGTCGGGGGGATGATGATCTCAGCTCCTTCTGGGCAGTGACCCAGCTTTTTCTGTGATTGTAGCTCTGGCTCCTTTAGTCCTTGAAGCTTGTCATGGTTTCTGTCAGGTCTCGACAATTCTTATTAAGTTCTTTCATGTTAAGGGACACTCAGGGGGTATTTGTCTCTGTCTCTTGGGTTACATTTTCTTTCAGCTCAGCTCTTCATCTGTCCTGTGGGTTATACTCCTCTCCACCCTCACCTTTCCTTCCCTTCTGTCAGGTATTATGTCTGCATGGTGGTCATGCCTTCTCTTTTTATCCTGTTCACAATTAAAATAGGTGTTTCTGGTTTTTGGTTTTGTTTTATTTCTTTTAAAATTATTTATTTTAAAAAATTTTGGCCACATTGTGTGGCAGGCATGTTGGATCTTAGTTCCCTGACTGGGGATCAAACCCACACCCCCCACGTTAGAAGCATGAAGTCTTAACCATTGGACCAGTGGGAAAGTCCCTTGCTTTTGTTTTCAGAACTAATGTGAGTGGATCTTCCTTGATCACTTTTCAAATTATTTGGGACTAGTTTGTCTTCCCCTTTCTGAGCCACAGTTTGAAAACTGGATGCTATTTTCTACCTACTTTTCTAAAGACTGATTTTCACAGTGTAGTCCTGGGACCAGAGACATCAATTAATGGAGCATATTATGGGACCCCCATCATCCTTATTAAGCTGGACACTATGGACATGAGGTCCAAGAGTCTGTGTTTCCACAACCTTCCCAGGTGATTCTGGTATATCTTAAAATTTGAAAGCCATTGCAGTTAAGTGTTGTGGCATCACGGAGCAGGAAGGCTGTGGTCCTGCAGAGCGCAGGTCATCCTGGAAGAACTTGAGCCCTGCTCTGTCTTCTGAGATCCTATTAAGATCCTGTCCCTGGGCCTGTTCCTCAACCATAATCGTTCCACTTGTTTGGGCTTTAGCACTTTCCCTTACTCACCATGTTGCCCTGGAAATCAGCCAGCTCTGGTGTTCCTTCATGCCTCTGTTGGCAGGGCTGCCATGAACCAATCTGCAGGTTGGACCTACATAAGGACACCTGACTTGAGGGGGTTGAGAGGGGACTAACATCGAGTCTGCACTCTGCTGACTGTATCAGCCCAGAGGAGGGTTCCAGTTTCTAACTGATCTGCCCAGAGTGGGCATCTCTTCACACAAGGAACATCTGTAGTACTTGTCAATGGCCCCGGTAAGGTCTTGAAATGATATGTAGGTACTTCTGTAGTAAAACTGTGTTCCTAGAATTTGTCCAGATTTGTCTAATCTCCCCTTCTCTTGCTCTGTAACTTTACAAACTTGAGGGTATTTTTTAGAATTCTGTCTGCTTTCTTTCCTTACAGTGCTGCCCCTGGCTGTATGTAGGGCTAGGGTAGGGAGACTTAGTGTGGTTAACTTTACCACAACTTCATTTTCTCTTCTTAGCTTATAGTTCAAAAATTTCTAGCATCAACTCACAGCACTTTCCTGGTTTAATAACTGCTGGTAAAATTTTAGCCTTTAAAAATGCTTATTATTTCCTTAGTATTTTTGTTCATTTGTTATCAGGGTATCTGATTCTATGTTCCTATTATTAATATACAATAACTGCATTAAAATTTATTATTATTTCTTACCAACATGGATGAAGACAATTATTTTCTACTTAGCTTTTTATCTGGAAGATTTCAGGTTGTTAGAAGTTGTATACTTTGCATAACTTAGGCAGAAAAAGCCAAACAAACAAGGTCCGAGAGGATGCTGGGTAGAATACAAAATTAAAGAATAAGTTCTAGAGATGAAGCGCTGGAAACTGGTGCCCTCAGCAAGACAGACTGGTGGACTTTGGGAAAGCCCTTGCCAGGGGATTACTGAAGTCTTCCCTGATAGCTCAGTTGGTAAAGAATCCACCTGCAATGCAGGAGACCCTGGGCTGATTCCTGGGTTGGGAAGACCCGCTGGAAGAGATTGGCTACCCACTCCAGTATTCTTGGGCTTCCCTTGTGGCTCAGCTGGTAACGAATCTGCCTGCAATGCGGGAGACCTGGGTTAGATCCCTGGGTTGGGAAGATCCCCTGGAGAAGAGAAAGGCTACCCACTCTAGTATTCTGTCATAGAGAATTCCATGGACTGTGTAGTCAATGGGGTTGCAAAGAGTTGGACACAACTGAGCGACTTTTGCTTTCACTTCAAGTTTGTACTAGGCATATGATGTGAATGGTGGCCCTACCAATGCAGCAAGGAGGAGTTTTCTCTTAAAACAGTGGTTCTCAACAGGGGGTGATTTATCCCCTTCTTACCCACCACCAACTGGAGATATTTAGCAACATCTGGAGTCATTTTTGGCTGTCATGAATTGGGAGGTGATGTTAACGACGTCTAATGGGTAGAGGGAATAAATATTTACAATGCAAAGGACAGTGCTTTATGACCTAGAATTATCTGATGCAG
>SJYW01007740.1:0-38499 GCA_006410735.1 Raphicerus campestris
AATAAAGTCCTCCAAGCTAGGGAATGACATATAAACACCTTGAAATTAATCTGCCCAAATGAGCCCAAGATGTCTCCTCCCCACTCCTAGAAAGATAGAACCAGCCTGTCATTCTGAAGTTAACCTGATGGTCCTCCTGTCTTCATTTATGAAGCCCTGAAACTATGCCAGGGAAAGAAAGAATCCTACTTCTAGGCCCAAAATAGCACCTGGNAGTGTCGAATAAAGTCCTCCAAGCTAGGGAATGACATATAAACACCTTGAAATTAATCTGCCCAAATGAGCCCAAGATGTCTCCTCCCCACTCCTAGAAAGATAGAACCAGCCTGTCATTCTGAAGTTAACCTGATGGTCCTCCTGTCTTCATTTATGAAGCCCTGAAACTATGCCAGGGAAAGAAAGAATCCTACTTCTAGGCCCAAAATAGCACCTGGGCATTACATACCAATGCTGCTCAGTCAGGAGCCGTTGATGGTGTGCTCTGTTAAGAAAGATTCTGGAGCCATATCCCCATTCAACTTGAGAGTATACAAGGGTCCATTTGTGGAGTTTACACTGGCCATGGTAGGGTCCAGGTGTTTGTTATGTCTGCCTTAGAACCCTAGACAAACCCAATCTATTTCTTAGGTCAAAAGCTCATTAGTTTTGCCAGTGACAGTCTAGTTCACACCACTGGTTTCTCTGTCTCAAATCTGAGGCAAATGTCTTCTTCCTGATGGTTGACACAGCTCGATCATGAGATAAAGGGCTTTGCCACAAGTGGTAGTACTAGACTTGTATCTCAGAACCTCACTCCTTCCCTCAGGACCTGTGAGCTGAGCACACTCTATGCACTAGTCATTGACCATAGGGAGATGTAGCAAACCTGCCACATTGCATGTAAGAATTATCCTTGGACTTCCCTGGTGGCTCAGTGGTAAAGGATCCACCTGCCAATGTAGGAGACATGGGTTGATTCCTGGTCTGGGAAGATCCCACGTGCTGTGGAGCATCTAAGCCCGTGGGTCACAACTATTGAGCCTGTGTTTTAGAGCCCGGGAACCATGGCACCTGAGCCCACATGCCGCCATTACTAAATCCTGTGAGCCCAAGGGCCCACACTCCACAATAAGAAGCCGCTGCAATAAGAAGCCTGTGCACCACCACTAGAGGAAAGCCCACGCAGCAGCAAAGACTCGGCACAGCCAGTGAACAAATAAATAAAACTATTCTTAAAAAAAAGAATCATCCTTTTCCAAAGTCTCTAATTCATAAAATAGTATATGCCACACAAAACTCAACATTAATATTCAACATTTCCCTCTGAAATTGATGGACCCTTATTGGGCTTCCCTAGGAGCTCAGTTGGCAAAGAATCCACCTGCAATGTAGGAGATCCCGGTTCAATTCCTGGGTTGGGAAGATCCGCTGGAGAAGGGATAGGCTACCCACTCCAGTATTTTTAGGCCTACCTGGTGGCTCAGCTGGTAAAGAATCCGCCCGCAATGCAGGAAAGTTGGGCTCGATCCCTGTGTTGGGAAGATCCCTGGAGAAGGGAAAGGCTGCCCACTCCAGTACTCTGGGCTGGAGAATTCCATGGACTATATAGTCCATGGGGTCCCAAAAAAGTCTGACATGACTGAGCAACTTTCACTTTCACTTTAGTTGTGAGATCAAGGTAACACAGTGCATAGCGATTGATTGTAATTAATGTCTTGAATTTTCTTTTTTGCTAGGACCTATATTTGAAAGAAAATGTCTTTAGGGAAAAAAATGGTTAAATATTGGTTATTTTTAAAGTTAACGAAAGTAGGTATTCTAGGAAAAGATATCTTTAGAAATATAAAACAATTATTCGAAACTGTCTGTTAAAAAATACTCATGAGAAATATAAAATTATGTCAAATACCTGTGCATAAATTTATTTTTTAAATATTTAAAATGAGGAGGAAAAAATCAAGAAGTAATAGGAAGGTTAAGTGGATCTGAAAACATTCAAGAATAGTTAATTTGAGGTAAACTTGTCTTTGGGAGAACTGATGTTTGGGCAAACAGGATTTTGGCCATGTGACTGTAGGCCAGTTGGTTTTAGGTATATTGAACAGTAGCCAGTTTAGTGGGACACAAAGGGAGGAAAGGAGACTAATGAGGAGATGAGATCTGAACCAGGATGCTGGTGGCAGCAAGCGAGAGAAGAGTTGGTGGGTAAAAGACATACAAGAAGGTATAGTTTATGGGGCATTTCTAAGGTCAAGAGCCTGACTTCAAAGACTGACTCCTGGCTTTCGGACCTGGGTGACTGCCAGTGGCACTATCCAATCCACTATGACAGTGAGTGCCGACGCTTCGGTCAACACGAAATCTGGGGACATACTGGCCCCAGAGAGAAATGCAGAGATGCTCTCGTCAAATTTTGCTTCCAGGTGGAGCTGCCAACTGGGATCACGGGTCCCCAAGAATTGCTGAAATCTTCTTCTCTCCTCCCAAATCACAGACTTCGGCTCACCCCTGCCCCCACCAGCAGGTGCATCCGCCTTAAACAAAGCCAGGTGCTCTTGCGAAAGACTCCCTAGTTCCTTAAAGGCAGGCAGCATGTCTGATTCGTTTTATCTCTCCACTCCACTCCCCAATAAAAGGGTATCGAAGGAATGCATGTGACATACACGAATTGAGGCATGAGTAAGTGGCCACATGGTGACCAATGAAAGGCCAACCATGGCCTCCACTGTCCTGACGTCAAAGAGCATGCTGCACAGGGCAGGTGGACAGTTGAATGCAGATGGCAGGAGCAGCGTCACGGGAACTGGGAGGAGAAGGCAACTCAGCTAGGGCCATCTCAGGAAGCTCCCTGCAGAAGGCAGGACTTGAGAGATGTCATGCAGATAGAAAGCAGAGGACTTTGCTTTGAATATAAGGAAGAGCTGAGAGAGGCAGAGAACACCCAGAGCAAGACCATAGAGATGGGGTGAACTTGGTTATTCTATAAAATCTCAAGCTCAGCCTGTTTAGGAATCTCACTATCCAGACAGGCAGTGAGAGGCGACAACCCTCACGTGCGTTCTCACCTCACTCAACCAGGCTGTGATACAGGGATAGCAGAAGAGAGAAAAGCAGAAAAGCCTCTACACACAGTCCCAGCTCCCAGGTGCGTCCCTGGTTAGACACGGGCTCTGTGAACTGGCCGGCTCAGCTCTCAGGCCAACAGGGAACACCTCCACGAGACTGTCCTTATCTTTAAATGCTCCCAGGATGTCTCTTTCAAGCTAATACTGTGATTAAAGAGAGAGCTCCTGCCAGCTCTCTGGGGGGGTAACCTGTGTGGGCAGCAACTAGCAGAATCGATAAGAGAAATTAAGCCTATTGCAGCCAAATAGCCAGTTTCTAAATACCCTATGGATCATCAGAAAATAGCCATGACAATTACAGAAACTGTATCCAGCCAGCCAGAATGGCATGGCCTTTGTGTTGGCTTTGACCAGAAAATGACATATAAAGCAACCAATCAGAAGCCCTTACTCTCATTGTCTCAACAACAGCAGGAACAAGAAGACCTTACTGTAATTTAACTGTTTTCTCTTACTCAGCTCTCTGGAGAGTGTCCAGTCTATAATTATCTCTTTATTTTCTATTCCTATAGATATCTCTATTGTTCTCCTCCAGACTTCCTCTGGGCTCTCTACACCTTCCAATCAAGGGTCCAGGGCCCTTAAAGATAATAGCTGCAATAATGAGGGTGCTTTTGGTTACTCAATTTCAAGATACTCAACTTCAAGTAACACACAAAAAAGGGAGAGGCAGATATATTGTCTCATGTCATGAAAAAACAAGGGTGGTTCTGGCCTGCAGGAATGGCGAGATCCAGGAGTTCAAAAGTGAAAGTTGCTCAGTCATGTCTGACTCTTTGTGACCCCATGAACTGTCCATGGAATTCTCCAGGCCAGAATACTGGAGTATTTAGCCTTTCCCTTCTCCAGGGGATCTTCCCAACCCCAAGGATTGAACCTAGGTCTATGACATTGCAGGTAGATCCTTTACCAGCTGAGTCACCAAGGAAGCCCAAGAATACTGGAGTGGGTAGCCTATTCCTTCTCCAGTGGTTTTTTTCCTGACCCAGGAATCGAACTGGGGTCTCCTGCATTGCAGGCAGATTCTTTACCAACTCAGCTATCGAGGAAGCCTGGAGTTCAAAAGAGAGATACACAAGATAGTCACTGGAGCTCANGACTGTAGGCCAGTTGGTTTTAGGTATATTGAACAGTAGCCAGTTTAGTGGGACACAAAGGGAGGAAAGGAGACTAATGAGGAGATGAGATCTGAACCAGGATGCTGGTGGCAGCAAGCGAGAGAAGAGTTGGTGGGTAAAAGACATACAAGAAGGTATAGTTTATGGGGCATTTCTAAGGTCAAGAGCCTGACTTCAAAGACTGACTCCTGGCTTTCGGACCTGGGTGACTGCCAGTGGCACTATCCAATCCACTATGACAGTGAGTGCCGACGCTTCGGTCAACACGAAATCTGGGGACATACTGGCCCCAGAGAGAAATGCAGAGATGCTCTCGTCAAATTTTGCTTCCAGGTGGAGCTGCCAACTGGGATCACGGGTCCCCAAGAATGGCTGAAATCTTCTTCTCTCCTCCCAAATCACAGACTTCGGCTCACCCCTGCCCCCACCAGCAGGTGCATCCGCCTTAAACAAAGCCAGGTGCTCTTGCGAAAGACTCCCTAGTTCCTTAAAGGCAGGCAGCATGTCTGATTCGTTTTATCTCTCCACTCCACTCCCCAATAAAAGGGTATCGAAGGAATGCATGTGACATACACGAATTGAGGCATGAGTAAGTGGCCACATGGTGACCAATGAAAGGCCAACCATGGCCTCCACTGTCCTGACGTCAAAGAGCATGCTGCACAGGGCAGGTGGACAGTTGAATGCAGATGGCAGGAGCAGCGTCACGGGAACTGGGAGGAGAAGGCAACTCAGCTAGGGCCATCTCAGGAAGCTCCCTGCAGAAGGCAGGACTTGAGAGATGTCATGCAGATAGAAAGCAGAGGACTTTGCTTTGAATATAAGGAAGAGCTGAGAGAGGCAGAGAACACCCAGAGCAAGACCATAGAGATGGGGTGAACTTGGTTATTCTATAAAATCTCAAGCTCAGCCTGTTTAGGAATCTCACTATCCAGACAGGCAGTGAGAGGCGACAACCCTCACGTGCGTTCTCACCTCACTCAACCAGGCTGTGATACAGGGATAGCAGAAGAGAGAAAAGCAGAAAAGCCTCTACACACAGTCCCAGCTCCCAGGTGCGTCCCTGGTTAGACACGGGCTCTGTGAACTGGCCGGCTCAGCTCTCAGGCCAACAGGGAACACCTCCACGAGACTGTCCTTATCTTTAAATGCTCCCAGGATGTCTCTTTCAAGCTAATACTGTGATTAAAGAGAGAGCTCCTGCCAGCTCTCTGGGGGGGTAACCTGTGTGGGCAGCAACTAGCAGAATCGATAAGAGAAATTAAGCCTATTGCAGCCAAATAGCCAGTTTCTAAATACCCTATGGATCATCAGAAAATAGCCATGACAATTACAGAAACTGTATCCAGCCAGCCAGAATGGCATGGCCTTTGTGTTGGCTTTGACCAGAAAATGACATATAAAGCAACCAATCAGAAGCCCTTACTCTCATTGTCTCAACAACAGCAGGAACAAGAAGACCTTACTGTAATTTAACTGTTTTCTCTTACTCAGCTCACTGGAGAGTGTCCAGTCTATAATCATCTCTTTATTTTCTATTCCTATAGATATCTCTATTGTTCTCCTCCAGACTTCCTCTGGGCTCTCTACACCTTCCAATCAAGGGTCCAGGGCCCTTAAAGATAATAGCTGCAATAATGAGGGTGCTTTTGGTTACTCAATTTCAAGATACTCAACTTCAAGTAACACACAAAAAAGGGAGAGGCAGATATATTGTCTCATGTCATGAAAAAACAAGGGTGGTTCTGGCCTGCAGGAATGGCGAGATCCAGGAGTTCAAAAGTGAAAGTTGCTCAGTCATGTCTGACTCTTTGTGACCCCATGAACTGTCCATGGAATTCTCCAGGCCAGAATACTGGAGTATTTAGCCTTTCCCTTCTCCAGGGGATCTTCCCAACCCCAGGGATTGAACCCAGGTCTATGACATTGCAGGCAGATCCTTTACCAGTTGAGTCACCAAGGAAGTCCAAGAATACTGGAGTGGGTAGCCTATTCCTTCTCCAGTGGTTTTTTTCCTGACCCAGGAATCGAACTGGGATCTCCTGCATTGCAGGCAGATTCTTTACCAACTCAGCTATCAAGGAAGCCTGGAGTTCAAAAGAGAGATACACAAGATAGTCACTGGAGCTTAGCAACCTGTAGAGAGATAGTCATACTTCATAGTATTAGCTGAAAGTCACAGGAATGCTCTTGGAGTAATGAACCCATACTGGAACTAATGTCTGTGGCCAGAGAGATGGCCATCTGTCGACCCCCAAGGCTAATGGGAGATTCTAGATTGCATGCTTGCAGAAATGGGTGTCACTGCAGGAGAAGGGAGTTCTGTTAAAGCTGCAAGGGATGCTGGATAAACTGTTCACTTACACTCTGCGTTATTTGTTAGTTTCTTAGTGTTGCTTTTCCCTGTCACTTTCACTGGCACTCTCTATTCACATCCATCACAGCCCTCCGAGAAGGGTAACCTGTGGACAACCACCTCATTTCACAGCAGGGGAAGCAGAGGCTCAGAGACCAAAGCAACCTGCCCAGTGATAACAGAATTAGGATGATGGGCCTGACCTCCAGCTGCCTGGCTCAGTGGAGGCAACACTTGCCCCTGTCCGGAGAATATGGTCCAGGACAAAGGTAGGAAAGAAACCAGATCCTACTCTGGACACGGCGTGCCATCTGATTATTATCAACATAAACTGTTATAAGTCAGAATTCTCTTATAACAAACTCATTCTAACATCTAGAATGCTTATGGTTTCTTTCCTAAATTCCCTGGTAGTCTTATCACTCTTTCCTGAACACTTGGGGGTAAAGGAAGGGGAGGGAAGTGAAAAAGGCAGAACTTCCTCTACGTTCCTACTTGTCTGTGTGAGTGCTTAGTTGCTAGGTTGTATCCTACCCTTTGTGACTCCTGGGACCAAAGCCCACCAGGCCCTCTGTCCATGGGATCCTCTGGGCGAGAATACTGGAGTGAGTTGCCATGTCTTCCTCCAGGGGACCTTCCCAACCCAGGGATCGAATCCATGTCTCCTGCATGGGCATGCAGATTCTTTACCACTGAGCAACCTGGGAAGCCCATATTTCTACTTACTACAGGGCAAAACTGAACTCCATCAATGTCAACTGCCCTTAGAGGGATTTCCCTAGAAGGGGGTTCATCCCAGCACCCAGAGTTGCCTAAGAGGCCTGCTGCGACACCTCAGTGGCTGAGTGAGCTCTGGGCCATACAGGCCCACCCTCTACAGAGAAATGACTCCTCCTGGGGTGCCACTGCCCAGCTGCACCCGTTGGAGGAAGCACAGAAGCCCACCTATGCAGAAGCTCACCAGCTCCAGACGGAGGAGGCTGCAGGAAGGCAGGATGGGTCCAACCTCTACCAGGCTCGATGTATGCGGCCACATCAGCAGAGGAAAACGGAAAGGCAGGAGCTGAGAAACCAGGCTCTGGCTATAGATTACCTCAGCTCAAAGCCTGGTTGTGTCAGTCACTGCTTGTGTGCCTCCAGCAACCTAAACCTCCTCTGCCTGGTCCCTAAGATCACCATGTGCCTGAAAGAGGCACTACCCAGCATGCTGCAGAGCAGACTACATGCCTAAATAAAACATCATGTTCTGCTTACCATCTCAAGATCACAGAATGGCTGCTAAAGTTCCAGACATCAAAACCACACACCACTCTCCCCTGCTGGAATGAAAAGAAAGGGACAATACTAGCAAACTATGCCCTTATCAATATCTAAAGAAAAAAAATTTGCCAAAATCCCTTCAAAAGATTCCTCTTCACTGGCCATGTCATGTCCTGCAGAAGCTGGGAAACCAAGACCTCACTTTTTCAGCCTCTCAAGTAGAGGGCAAGGTTGAGAAAAGGGGTAGAGAACAGGGTCTGCCATTGGGGCTGATCATAAAAACAAATGACATTTATTGAGCGCGTAATATGGTTTCTCTTCCCTAAGCACTTCTGCCAGTACATTGAATGTATTACCTAACTTCATCCTCTCAATGACCCCTAGGAGGTACGTATTATTATCCCCACTATTCAAATCTAGGAACTGAAGCCCAGAAAAGTTGTGTTAGTTGTCCAAGATGCCACAGAACAGAATCTGAACTCAGGCCAGCTGCAGAGTTCAGGCTCTTGAGCTAGAGGGCATAACCTCTGTGACGGCAGCAGCCACCATCAACAGACGTTTGTAGATACTCTGATGTGAATATACTTATATTTGGCATGAAAGGGAGCAAGCACCGAGGGACCAGGGAAAAAGACCCACCACCTACACACAGACCTGGAAACCCTGAGAGGGCAGGGCATAGCCAGAGCCCCTGAGCCAATTCATCAGCCCAGAAGGACTTCATGTCCCACCCAGTGTCACCTTGGAGGGAGGCAAGCCATGCTGCTGGCACGCCATTCTCCAGCCTTCCCTGTCTGTTATTACTCACCTAGAGAAGGTCACCATCGCTTCCATCATTCATGGCTCGGGCAGTCACTTGTGGACTCGACACAGTCGGCCACTACCCTAGGAGAGACTCTGTCTGCCCCACGGGGCACTAGGCGTGGCTGCAAGGCCAGGCTGATGCAGCGGACACCACTCAGTGGTGACTGGAGGGCTTCTCGCCAACCTACCATAGTGGCTTCCATTTCTAGAACTGCAAATGCACTTGGAAATAAAATCACTAGTGCCAGGCCTGTCTTTTCCAGGGAGGGGCCTGGTGTTCATGTTTCTGATGCTACGTCCATTTGTCACTACGTTTGTGTGTCTGCTTACAGAGTTACCATGTGGTAAACATTCAAAGTACCCAGCCATTTCTCTTACCTTGTGTTGGTATATCTGCATATTTGAGGTGGGGCAGGGTTCCTGGGAGTCTTTTAATTTGGAAACAGTCAGGACCCCCACTTAATCTTAAAGAGGCTCTGGCTAACACCCACCTGTGGAGACTTTTTTTTTTCTTTCTCCAAAAGACACCTGGAAGGTACAGCCTAATGCAGGCTCTTTACCCTGGCCGCAGAGGTTTAAGGAACAAAATCAGCACATCTCCCCCGGGTGATGTGTTTTCCAGATGTGGCATGATGAGGGGGTGCTCCTTCTTTGTGATTTTCTTCCCCAAACCGATAACCCCATTCTCATCACAAGAAAATGTCCAGCTAAACTTGAGAGACGATCTACAAGTCAGAAAGAAAAACACCAACACAGTATATTAATGCATATATATGGAATTTAGAAAGATGGTAACGATGACTCTATATGTGAGATAGCAAAAGAGACACAGATATAAAGAACAGACTTTTGGACTCTGCAGGAGAAGGCAAAGGAGGGATGATTTGAGAGAATAGCACTGAAACATGCATATTACCATATATGAAACAGATCACTAGTCCAGGTTCAATGCATGAGACACGGTGCTCAGTGCTGGTGCACTGAGATGACCCTGGGGGATGGGGTGGGGGGAGGAGGGGGGTTCAGGATGGGGGACACACATACACCTGTGGCTGATTCATGTGAATGTATGGTGGGAACCACTACAACATTGTAATTAGCCTCCAATTAAAATAAATAAATACATTTTGAAAATTATCCGACCAGTGCTCTTCCAAAGTGTCACGGTTGTGAAAAACATTGCACATTTAAGGAAGTATTCCAGAGGGACTAAGGAGATGTGACTACTGAATGTAAACATCATCCTAGACTGGATCCTGGGACATGGAGAGGACTTGAGCGAGATCAGTTCAGTTCAGTCCAGTTCAGTTGCTCAGTTGTGTCCAACTCTCTGCGACCCCATGAATCGCAGCATGCCAGGCCTCCCTGTCCATCATCAACTCCCGGAGTTCACTCAGACTCACGTCCATCAGGTCGGTGATGCCATCCAGCCATCTCATCCTCTGTCGTCCCCTCTTCCTCCTGCCCCCAATCCCTCCCAGCTTCAGAATCCCTTCCAATGAGTCAACTCTTCGCATGAGGTGGCCAAAGTACTGGAGTTTCAACTTTAGCATCATTCCTTCCAAAGAACACCCAAGACTGATCTCCTTTAGAATGGACTGGTTGGATCTCCTTGCAATCCAAGGGACTCTCAAGAGTCTTCTCCAACAACCTCAGTTCAAAAGTTTAAGTTCTTCAGTGCTCAGCTTTCTTCACAGTCCAACTCTCTCATCCATACATGACCACTTGAAAAACCATAGCCTTGACTAGACAGACCTTTGTTGGCAAAGTAATGTCTCTGTTTTTCAATATGCTATCTAGGTTGGTCATAACTTTTTTCCCAAGGAGTAAGCATCTTTTAATTTCATGGCTGCAGTCACCATCTGCAGTGATTTTGGAGCCCCCCAAAAATAAAGTCTGACATGGTTTCCACTGTTTCCCCATCTATTTTCCATGAAGTGACCGGACCAGAGGCCATGATCTCAGTTTTCTGAATGTTGAGCTTTAAGCCAACTTTTTCACTCTCTTCTTTCACTTTCATCAAGAGGCTTTTTAGTTCCTCTTCACTTTCTGCCCTAAGAGTGGTGTCACCTGCATATCTGAGGTTATTGATATTTCTCTCGGCAATCTTGACTCGAGCTTGTGCTTCTTCCAGCCCAGCATTTCTCATGATGTACTCTGCATATAAGTTAAATAAGCAGAGTGACAATATACAGCCTTGACGTACTCCTTTTCCTATTTGGAACCAGTCTGTTGTTCCACATCCAGTTCTAACTGTTACTTCCTGACCTGCGTATAGGTTTCTCAAGAGGCAGATCAGATGGTCTGGTATTCCCATCTCTTGAAGAATTTTCCACAGTTTATTGTGATCCATACAGTCAAAGGCTTTGGCATCATCAATAAAGCAGAAATAGATGTTTTTCTGGAACTCTCTTGCTTTTTCCATGATCCAGCGGATGTTGGCTAATTTGATCTCTGGTTCCTCTGCCTTTTCTAAAACCAGCTTGAACATCTGGAAGTTCACGGTTCACATATTGCTGTAGCCTGGCTTGGAGAATTTTGAGCATTACACTAGGTGTGAGATGAGTGTAATTGTGCGGGGTAGTTTGAGCATTCTTTGGCATTGCCTTTCTTTGGGATTGGAATGAAAACTGACCTTTTTCAGTCCTGTGGCCACTGCTGAGTTTTCCAAATTTGCTAGCACATTGAGTGCAGCACTTTCACAGTATCATCTTTCAGGATTTGAAACAGCTCCACTAGAATTCCATCACCTCCACAAGCTTTGTTCGCTGTGATGCTTTCTAAGGCCCACTTGACTTCACATTCCAGGATGTCTGGCTTAAGGTGAGTGATCATATCATCGTGATTATCTTGGTCGTGAAGATCTTTTTTGTACAGTTCTTCTGTGTATTCTTGCCACCTCTTCTTAATATCTTCAGCGAAATCAGAATAGTTCAATTGATGGAATTGTACTAAAGTTAATGCAGAGTGTTAATAAAGGTACTGTGGTTATGTAAGGTATTAACATTAGCAAGAGCTAGGTGAAGGCGACAGGGAGGACCTTCTAGGTACTATCTTTACAACTCTACTGTAAACCTACAGTTATTTCAAAATAAAAAGGCTTTTGGAAAACTGTTTCAAATGCCCGACCCTCATTCGACGCGATTTAATCAGGATCTTGGGCATTCAGCACTCTCCCCATGATCCGGATGTGCAGGTTGAGCTAAGAACCACAGACCAGAGACTTCAGCCATGAGCGTGTGCATCAGAACTCTCTGGAGGGTTTAGTAGAACAGACCGTTGGGTCCCGAGCCAGAGTCTCTGCTTTGGCACATCCAGAGTGGGGTCTGAGATTTGCCTGTCTAAACGGCCTAGAACCACACCTTCAGAACTGCTGATCAGAACCTGATGGCTCAAAGCGTGGTCCTCAGATGCACAGCATCAGCACCACCTGGGAGCTGGTTAGAAATGCAGACTCTCAGGCCCCATGCAGACCCACAGGAGCAGAATCTGTGTTTCAACACGAACCCAGGTTATTTATTTAATTAAACAGAGAAATTCGAAAAGCACTGCTCAGGGAGAAGGGATGAGGAAGTGGGAGCTGAAACGTTGGGGATCACGGGGCTATTGGTACCCATCACCTCACCACCTCACCAGCATGGCCTTCCCTTTATACGTGGGAATGAGAAAAATCAGGAAGAAACATTGGAGGCTCTTTGCTAAAGAATCAACTAAGCCAAAAGCATAACTGAGGAGAAAAGAGTGTTTTCTGTCCCCAGCAGGGCTGGCCAGGGGCACAGTGACCTGGCCGAGAGGGGAGCTGGCTGAGGCCACCCTCGGAGAAGTCAAGTAAACCGGGTCGGGAGGCCCTGGCTGCAGGACAGACATCACAGCCCAAGGGTTAATATTTCCTCTGCTGAGAGCTGACCTCGCCCTCCCTTTGGAAAAGCAGAGAGCAGCTTTGTAATAGGCTCCACCTCACAGGAAGGAGTCAGGCAGGGAGGGAAGGAGGTGATTGCAGAGCTTTTCTAAACAAATGAGTTTTTATAAAACTTTGCAGACATAAGGCTTAGGAGAGGCTTCCCTGGTGGCTCAGATGTAAACAATCTGCCTGTGATGCAGGAGACCTGGGCTGGATCCCTGGATTGGGAAAATCCCCTGGAAAAGGGAATGGCAACCCACTCCAGTATTCCTGGCTGGGATCTCATGAACACAGGGGCCTGGTGGACTATAGTCCATGGAGTTGAAAAGAGTCAGACACGACTAAGCGATGAACATTTTCACCTCCAAGGCTTAGGAGATGGGGCCTCCCCAGTCCCCTTTGGCCAGTTGCAAACCATAGTGGCACCAGATCACTTGGCATTCAAGGTCTCTCATTAAATATAGCTCCCGCCTTCCACCCCTGCCCAACCCAGCCTGGCAAACCAGCAGGCCAGGCTGCCAGGAACTCTCTGCAACTTTGCTCACCCTATCTATTCAGATCTCAGCAGATACCAGTTCCTGACTCAGACCTGAGCTCCGCCAGGCCACATCCTAAGGTCACTGAAGCCCCGAGTGTTCCTGGGCAAGGCCCCTTCCCCTCCTCCTCACCTCTGCTTACACGGAGTGTGTCAGTCGCTCAGTCGTGTCTGACTCTTTGCGACCCCATGGACTATAGCCCCCCAGGCACCTCTGCCCATGGGATTCCCCAGGCAAGAATACTGGAGTGGGTTGCCATTCCCATCTCCAGGGGATCGTCCCAACCCAGGGACTGAACCTAGTTCTCCTGCACTGCAGGCAGATTCTTTACCAGCTGAGACACCAGGGAAGCCAGCTAGTATAAAACAAAAGGGTTCAATACTAAAGTAACTGAATGCTAAAATATTAGAAATCATACAGATGATAGCTCACTATCACAAACGTCTAGTGGGGAGATGGAGGTAATATTGCCAGTTAAGTGACTGACGCAATTTGTGCTTTTTCTTAAGTCTTTATCTGTCTGCTGGCATTTAAGAGGTGGATCTTCATGTTCTCTCGATTTATTACAGTCTGCTTACACGGAGGGTAGTCCCAAACCTCCCAAGCGCCGTCCCTGAGGATCTGTGTCTACTGAAGCCACCTTCATTTTCTGAGATGTCACTAGAAGTCAGCATTCTCATGGCTGTGGGGGTGGGGGGGTCTCTAAGCCAATTATCCTAAGAGTGACCATCCCCGGTCCCGGGAGTAGGCTCAGAACACTGCAGAAATTAACCTGAAAATCAAACAAGGCAGCCTTCCCAGGGAAAGGAGAGTGGCATGTGAGACTTTTTTATAAATACACAGGTTTCAACATCTCTGAAAATAGCGAAGTAACCTCAGAGTCTAACTTTCGTATGTTTATTGAGCACCTACTGCAAACAGAGACATTACTTTGCCAACAAAGGTCCGTCTAGTCAAGGCTGTGGTTTTTCCAGTAGTCAGGTATGGATGTGAGAGCTGGACTATAAAGAGAGCTGAGCGCTGAAGAATTGATGCTTTTTAACTGTGGTGTTGGAGAAGACTCTTGAGAGTCCCTTGGACTGCAAGGAGATCCAACAAGTCCATCCTAAAGGAAATCAGTCGTGAATATTCATTGGAGGGACTGATGCTGAAGCTGAAACTCCAATACTTTGGCTACCTGATGTGAAGAACTGACTCACTAGAAAAGACCCTGATGCTGGGAAAGATTGAAGGCGGGAGGGTAAGGGGACAGCAGAGGAGGTGATGGTTGGATGGCATCACCGACTCGATGGACATGAGTCTGAGTAAGCTCTGGGAGCTGGTGATGGACAGGGAGGCCTGGCGTGCTGCAGTCCATGGGGTGGCAAAGAGTCGGACACGACTAAACAACTGAACTGAAACCAGGACATCTGCACTTCCTACGAGCTGGGCAGGTATTTGAGAGGCCAAATGGGCCACTGAGTTGGAATTCTCCTCATGGGGACGAGAAGAGGGGAGGGGAACTATAGCCCTGTTGCCCGAATCAGAGAAGCCAACACCTATCTAGGACTAGGATCCAAGGATTAAAAGAAAAAGCACCCTTTGAAGTAAGCTGGTGCTGACTTCCTGACACATCGCCACTGCTGGGGGAAGAAACTCACAGGATTTTACTCGAAGCGCCAAAACCTAGTCAACGAATGGCAAGTTCTGCAGGACAGAGAAGGGAGCGGGGCAGAGGTCTGGCATAAGCGCTCACATGGGTACTCTCTGAACTGCAGAACAGAGATGATGGGAGCTCCTAGAGCTCTCCTTCCAGACACAGCTCCACGTGGAGGAGGAGAAGGTACAGGCCAGCAGTCAGCTGATAAAGATGCACCTCAGGCCGAGTACACAGGACGAGAGGACACCAGAGGTATACTCATATGATGAAGAACCTGTCTGGTCTTTGTCCCTTGGTCGCTCCTGGAAGATGACCTCTCAACCCCTGGACCTCCTTTCTTCATTTGGCTGCACTGGGTCTTAGTTGCAACATGTGGACCTTTAGTTGTGGAACCAGTTCCCTGACCAGGAAACGAACCCAGGCCCCCGGGAGCCTGGAATCTTAGCCACTGGACCACCAGGGAAGTCCCAATCCTTGGACTTTCTTAGTGATGGGGGGGTGGGGTGTGGAGGGAAGAGGGTCTGGAGATTTTATTTTATTCAATCACCTAGTTAATGATTCAATCAATTGTCCGAATACAATGAAACCCTGATAAAAACTGTGGACACTGAAGCTCAGTGATGCGTCTCTGTGCCAAGAGAGTCCTTCCACGGCAAGAACACAGAAGCTACGCACACAGGACCCCCTAGACCTCACCCTGAGTGTCTCTTCATTTGCCTGGTCTCAAGTGTAGTGCCTTCCTGAGCTCTGTGAGTCATTCTAGCAAATTGTCAAACCTGGGGGGTAGGGGGTGGTGGGAATCCCCAAATTTGTAGTCAGTTGGTCAAAAGTACACATGGCCTGGGGATGCCAAGCCTGCAGCGAGTATCTGAAGTGAAGGCAGGCTCACAGGAAAACTGCATCCTTAAGGGAAGAGAGGCTGCATTCACTCCAGGTCGTCCACATCAGAATCGCACTGCAGCATGACAGGGGTGCAGGACGACCCTGTCTTAGGCCCGAAGAACATGCAGGACTCAGTCTGAATTTTCCAGGGCTTTTGGTCTCTTTTACCCACCCACTCCCTCAAATCCATTGAAAATCCAACTTCCTCTGAAGCCAGTGTTAGAGTCATAATTCAGGCATATATGACAGCCCAAGGAGCAGGTGTAAGTCACACGGCCAGCACTGTGGAATAAACAGCAAAGCAGGGACCCTCATTCAGCAACTGTGCAACTTCAAGCAAATGACTAAATCTCTCTGAGCCTTGAGAGTTCCCATCTCCGTGACATGAGGCTAATGACCCTTCGCCCTCATAGAGCTGATGAGGCAAATGATGATGCAACTTATTTACCAAGAGCCCAGCACATTCTCTCACACGTGGAAGGCACTCACACATCAAGCCCTCTATTTTCATACTCCCCTGTACCTCAAACTGTCTCGGCCTCTCTGCTCTCTCTGGATACTGTTCTGGCAACATGCTGATGTTTTAGATCCCAAGGCAGCAGGAAGCCAACCATTAAACCAAAAGTGAAAANCTTATACACATCTGTCTCGGCCTCTCTGCTCTCTCTGGATACTGTTCTGGCAACATGCTGATGTTTTAGATCCCAAGGCAGCAGGAAGCCAACCATTAAACCAAAAGTGAAAAGCAAGTAACCATTACCTTGAACAAAAAGGACATTTATATTTACTTCAGTGGCTATAAAAGACACCATAAAATATAATATGCAGCATGCATCCTCATGATTCATAGCAGGTCTTGCAAATTATTCTCTCAGGTCCCTGGGTGCATCCAACTGGTCACTAAGAACAATTAATTCAAAAGGATGGTGAACCATCTCTGGTCAATGAAAAATCTACTTGTTGTATTATGAATAAAGAGAACAGAAAATGAGATTCAAACTTAGAATATTTTTTCCTACCCTCATGAATGAGATGAAGTAAGATCAGAGATTCAGACACAATTACCGTGAGCCTGGGTGCTCATTGAGAGCTGGGACCTGCAGCATCTGGGATCATAGGGACCTGGAGACTACAGACATAGGAGTTAGAGGAGGTGTTTGCAGGTATCCGCAAAACTGGAGTGGATGATCGGGGCAGTGGGGGGAGGGGTAGGCTGGCAGCACGCAACAAGGTACAAGCAGCGTCTAGCAGGTTACCAGTAGGTTTCAGAGCAGAAGCCCAGCCACATGACTGAGCTTTAGACAACAGTCTCAGGAATGGGTTTATCGAATGACAAATCTGAGGGCTAAGTCAGGAGCCAATCAACAGAACAAGGGAGGTGCCAGGTCACAGGGCATGAGGGGAGAACCCAGGGGAAGCAACGTCAGAGGTTTCTGCTGAGCCTCTGAGTTCTTGGTCTTCAGCTTCCTAACGGTGGCAACCAAGATCTGTCTTAGAAAGGAATAGAAACATACAAGAATCAGAAAGCGGACGTACAGCTGGAAGGATTTCGGGGACAAGAAGTCAAGCAGATCACAACAGCGCGTGGCATCCGGGGCCACTCCTACCTCGTAGCCTGAGTGGACTCACTCCCAACCTGGAATAAATGGCCTGCTGACCACACTCTTGCCCTGAAGCCCCAAAGTGGTTTTTATTGAATCACAGTACATAAAGTCACCAAAGGGGTCAGCAAGGCAGCTGTGAACTCACAGCTGCAACAGAACCTGGCTCGGGGCCAAGCCACCCAGGAAGGCTGGCGCCTCCGGGGAGGGATGGCGCAAAGAAAGAAGACTCTTCTCCAGCAGTTCAGGGACCACGCCCCTCTGCAGCAAGACCAAATGTCTGGTGAGTTAAATGTGCCCTCGGTGGGCTCCGCAGTCCATCTTGACCACAAGAAAGGTGAACAGAAGCAGGTGGGGCAGGTATCTAACCCAAAGGCACAGACGGGGAGCGGGAAAGCGGATCGCAGTGCCTCCCCCCGGGAACGGCCGGAAACCTTCCCGGGATGCGGCCTGGGGCCCCAAGACACGGGCTTCACTGGAGAGGACTTCCAGAGGCGGAGTATAACAGTGCCATAGACAGGGATCGAGGGGCTCCACGGGGCAGAAACGGGGCAAGCGGGTGGAGACATGACGGAAGAGTGAGGGGTGAAGAGACCCCTCAGCCACGCCAGGGGCCACCTCCAGGCAGCGGGCAGCGCGTCCACTCAGTGGGAAGCAGGCAGCAGCCAGCAGAGCAGAGCCCGGACCCAGCCGGTGAGCCTCAGCCCCTTCACATGCAGAACGAGCTCGTGAAAGTTGATCTTCCATAAGCTGAAGGCCTCCCTGAGAGATATCCGGGCCCTTCTGAAGAGTGAACGGGTCTTCTGCTTCTCGTGCCTGCAGGAGGGGCGTGAAGGAAGAGAGGAGAAGGGATGCAGCATTGAGACGCGCAGCGTCACTTAGAAAAACGGAAGGTGGCGACTCTGCCAACTCAGTATTCGATAGCAGGTGCATCATGGGTCAACATTGCTGTCACTCGTTTACCAGAATGACCCACTCGCAGCCTAGGATGGATGGATGGCTTGGAGCTGACCAGTCCAGGCCTCCCCTCTTGGGTGAGCACACTCAGCCAGAACATGGGCCTTCCCATGTATGTGCTACCATCCAGTAGAAGAGCCTGGGATCTTCATTCCTCTACTACTGCCTCCCTGGGGAAGCACCCTTCCCTTCCTCATTAACACCTCCCGGATGCTGAGGCATCTGAAAAGACCTGAGATGCCAAGAGAGCCAGCTAGTGACACGTTTCCTGAGTCACAGCCACACTCACAGGGAAAAGAACACCGGCCTCGGTGCCTGGCGGCTGCTGGGACACGGTCCCAGGACCAGGCACGGATGAGATATGAGCCAGGGCATCCTGATCCCAAGTCTGGGGACTCTCAGGTGGGACTGACACTATCAGAAAACGCAGCAGACTTTACTGAGCATAAGGGTCACGAGGAAAGCTTGCCCAGGAAGGTGAGTTCCCAGAACCCACAATTTTCACCAGTAGAGGTGGCTCTCTTCCACCACCTTGAACATAACCCCAAGGTGTCAGCCAGTTGCCTGGAGCTGCTTTCTGCCCCTAACTTCCTGCAGGGACAGCTGGAGACTGGGGAGCTCAGCCGGGCCCTGGGGGCTGGGGGAGAAAGCGGGGGCGTGCCAACCCCTGGGGTGGATCCGGGAGCTGGGGTGGGGTGGCGGGGGGAGACAGGAGCCCACACTCACGTGGCCAGTGCTTTGATGCAGCATCGCGACATGTTGAGGAAAGAGCTGGCGCTGGCGCGTGTGCCNCCGGGGGCGGGGGCGGGGTGGCGGGGGGAGACAGGAGCCCACACTCACGTGGCCAGTGCTTTGATGCAGCATCGCGACATGTTGAGGAAAGAGCTGGCGCTGGCGCGTGTGCCCAGGGCGGCTTCAATGCCCCGCAGCAGGTCGTTGGTCTTGAAGATGAGCAGCATCTGGCGTGGCACGCGGTTGAGGAGCTGGCTGATCTGGGGGAGGTAGTTGGCTGCGTGGTTGCGGATCTCTGAGTCCTGAACAGAAAGAGGCGGCTTGAGCAGGGCAGGGGGCCCGGGGTGGCAGCAGGCGTCCAGGCTGCCAGTGATCGGAAGGGGCTGCGGGGAGGCTCCGGGAGAGAGGGTCTAGCACAGCGGCCTCAGCAGCACTAGGAACCTTCCCAGGGGAGAAGCTCAGCCCAAGTGGTGCTGTAGCCAAACGAACCTGGACAGGACGTCTCCCCCAGCTTCCAGCCCAGCATCGGACACAGCACCGGAGCCCGTCAATGGGGGCAGAAACAGGCTTCATTTCTACCG
This sequence comes from Raphicerus campestris, assembly GCA_006410735.1. Taxonomy (NCBI): domain Eukaryota; kingdom Metazoa; phylum Chordata; class Mammalia; order Artiodactyla; family Bovidae; genus Raphicerus; species Raphicerus campestris. The sequence continues at coordinate 19,472 of SJYW01007740.1, forward strand.
CCTCTGCCATCCTGGCTCCTTGCAGCCAAGGTCACCAATACCCATCCCCCAATCCCCCAGGCCAGTACCGTCGGGGCAGGGAGTCTGCCTCCCCACCAACCATCTCATGGGTCCCACCTCTCAGCCCATGGGTCCACCTTAGTGTTATTCTCCAAGGCTCTGCGCTGGCAATTTTCAGCCCAGGTAGGGAAGGACTCTTGCAAGCTGGTACTGGCTGAGTCACCAGTACTGGCTGAGGCCCCCGTTGCTCCAGCCAAACATAGGCTGGTGCAGTCGAGACCTCTGAGCTCCTGACCCCAAACTCAAATCCAAAGTCCTGCCCCACACCCTGCCTGACCCCGAGCCCCGCCAGACCTGTTTGCACAGCCACAGCCCATCACTGTCCTCCAGGCTGGAGCCAGCGTCAGCCCACCCATGCCCAAGGTCCTCAGGACCTCGGAGCAGGATTCAAGGATAGCCCTTGCCCCATCCTGGTGGGTAAGTTTCAGGGCCGGTTTCCCAGCCTTCCCCATCCCTGAGCTCATGTGGTTCTGAGCAGATAACTGCCTCCAGCCAGAGTCCTAAGTATAGAGCGAGAATCTGATCCCGTCTCAGTCTCCAGGGAAGCAATGATGGCGATGGTGATGACAAGAATCCACGTGTACTGAGCATCACTAAGGAACCCGCGCACTCTGACATGCTTGCATGCATCAACTCATCTCATTCTCACAACAACCCTATTAGGCGAGCATATATCCCCATTTGAGAGGAGGAAGCTGAGGTACTGAGAAGTAAAATAACCTCCCCAAGGTCCACAGCTAGTGAGGCAGGAGTCAAACCCCGGTCATTCAGCTCCCAAGCCTGCACCCTCACCAGCAGGCTACACTGCCCGCCATCTCACAGAGTGCTGTGCGACCCAGGGTCCTCCCCTAAAACCCGGGCATGCTGTGCCCGCCTCCCAGCAGAACCCCGAGGATCCCCAGAGGCAAGGTGTTGAGGGGCANCCCCCTTGCCTCCTTGGGGACAGGGCAGGACCGGGACCAGGGGGCACCCACCTCTGTGGCGGTGACCGGAGTCTGGCCGATGCCCCTGTTGACCGCGTCCCAGGACCGGGCCGTCAGCATGCAGGCGAACAGGGGGTAGAGGTCACCGGCTCCCAGGCGCTGGCCATACTTCCTCACGCTCTGCATGTCGGTCCAGATCAGCGACTGCCAGAGGCGGCAGTAGTCCAGGCGGAACTCTTCGGTGAGCGCCTACAGCAGGGGGAGCATGGCAGGTTGGGGGCCTCCTCCCCTCACCATGAAAGACCTCATCCCCGCCTGGTGTGACCGCCGTGAGCAGGGGTGGGGAGACCATGACACCTGCCCAACGTCCATCCCCCCAACATAGTCAGCCATCCTTGAAGATCCAAGAACAAAGCTACTATTGGGTCAGCCATGGTCCTAGAGCGTGTTAGAGGCTACCACCGGCCCACCAAATTCTACACTCCTCTCTTCTTCCCACGTACAGGATACCACTGGGCCTTCCTCCTTTTTAGATGTAGCCCTCTGCCTGAGTGCTGACCGATGGGATGTGTCAAAAGCTCCATTTCCAGACCTGGTCCATGAAAACGTTCCCAGGCATGTTCTGCTGAGCCCTCACCCTGCTCCTGGGGGCTGGTGGGTGAGACCCTCAAAGAGAAGCTGGGAGGTGCAGCCTCGGTAAGCCCCTGCCTACAGGCTCCTCCACGCACCCCGGACTGGTGTGTGAGCAGGCCATGAGACATCTGTTGTGTCTGGGCCATCACTCATTTAGGGGCTGTGTCCGCCCAAAACTAATATGCCCAGCATCACTGAGCCTTTCAAAGAAACCCCAGATTTGGAGATGTGTGTGCGATCAGAGCTCTGAACAGAGGAGCGGGAGACCAGCAGGGAAACCTCGCCAGGACCATCGGCTTCATGGAGTCAAACCAGGACCTGGGATGGACAGAGAACTTCTCAACTTCCCGGCAGCAACACACGGCTCACTGGCACCAGCTCTCTGTCCCCAGTTCCAGAGGATGGAGTCAGGGTCATCCAACCCCTATGAGTTTCCCCCCACTCCATGCTTCCCCACTAAACACGACCTCCTCCCTGGAGCTGAGTGACCCTGCCCCCTGCCCCATCTAAGCTCATCTGAGAGCAGCTCACCTCCCAGGGTCTGGCTGGCTGGCCTGGGTTTCCCTGGGGAAAAGGGATTTTCTTTTTTTTTTTCAGCAGCTGACAAAGTCAATTCACACATCCAGGTACAATCTCATCGACCCCTCAAAGCTGCCTCTAAACGAGGTACTATCATTCTCACTCTGTTGTTGGTGTTCAGTCCCTCAGTCATGTCTGTTTGTGACCCCATGGACTGCAGCACACCAGGCTTCCCTGTCCATCACCATTTCCTGGAATTTGCTCAAACTCATGTCCACTGAGTCAGTGATGCCATCCAACTATCTCGTCCTCTGTCACCCCCTTCTCCAAAGGAAGGTGGCGCTCGGAGAGCTTGGAGAGCTCACGTGAGCATGATTTGCACAAAACGACGGCCCTACGGGTCAGGGCAGTACCCTCTCCAGCTGCCTTGCCATCTGATGCCGTTTCTGTGGTGGACAGGGGAGTTCAGAGGGCTCTGAACCAGGCAGGAGCAGAGCCTGGGGCTGGCCGGTGGGGAAAGGGCCCTTCTACCTGGTACAGCCCATGGTCCAACAGGACAATCTCCACCTTTCCTGTGTCCGGCCGCTTCCGCACCAGCACGTTGCCCGGGTGGGGGTCACAGTGCACGAAGCCGTTGACAAAGATCATCTCGCTGTACATCCTGCCCAGGTGGCGCGAGATCTGAAAGAGAAGGGAGCCGGGTGGGAGCGGCACCACGTTACCACCCGCCTCAGAGACTGCTACGCTGGCCGCTCAGGCTGGCCACCTTCAAGAGGAAGGCCTGAGCAATCATGGTGGAAGTGGTGGCTTGAGACTCTGTCATTCCTGAGTTGACGAGAGAAGCTGATCACTAATCCAGCTTTTCCAAACTTGAGCTCCATGTTCGATTCAGCTGGAACTCATCCAGGCATCCGTAGTCTTTTAAGGTGATTTTAACAGATGACAAGACAGGAGAACTGCTGCTTCTAGGTTTCCTAAAGGCTATAACACCCACCTCTCCACACTTCCCCATTTTTTTGTATTTTTTTTCCTTCTCTCTTATCAGTCCCTCTTCACTTCCCCCACCAAAGGTGAATGCGGGTTGGAAAGCTGGGTTGAGGGTAGGTATCATTCTCTCTGCCCCTCCTCCAAGGCCGGGGCTGCTGAGCACCAGGGACAGGTGGCCCCAGCATCTCCAGGTCAGCACCAGGGGCACCTGGAGTCACAGGCCTGCCTCCCCTCTCCCTTCAGGCCCCTTTCCCTACTCCCCTCCCCACCAGAGCCCAATGCTAATCTGATTTATGATGTCTGCACAGAAGAAATGACACTGGAGAGGCCATTTAAATCATCCTGTCACTGCTGCTCTCCCTGCCCAGGCAGCCTCCTTATCTCTACTCCCTTTTTATTAAAGCTAAAAGCCTTTTCCAGCTAGGGAACAGCTGCTGAAGAGAGGCAGACCCGGCCCCACAGATGGTCTGTTGATGGGTTTCTAGGGGACAAAGGGATGCTCGTCCCAGGAAGCTGGTGTCCTGAGGGCACAAGCTGCCCTCAGTATCCCTCAGCCTCGCCTGGACCCCATGGGGACTAACAAATATATCACAGTCAGCGGGGAGGAGAGGCCCCCAGGGTACAGAACACAGAACTAGGGTCTTAAGATAAAGACTCAAGTCCAGAGGGGAGGAGGGGCCCCCGGGGTATGGAACACAGGACTAAGGTCTTAAGATAAAGACTCAAGTCCTTTCCTCGGCCTGCGTGTGTGTTCAGTGGCTTTAGCTACGTCTGACTCTTTGCAACCCCTGGACTGTTTAGCCTGCCAGGCTCCTCTGTTCATGGGACTTCCCAGCAAGGATACTGGAGTGGGTTGCCATTTCCTCCTCCAGGGGATCTTCCCAACCCAGGGATCGAACCCACACCTCCTGTGTTCTCTGCATTGGTTCCTTGGCCTACAAAGTCTGCTTTGACCAGGCCCAGCCTCCCTCCCTGGTCTCAGTCTTGTACCACTGACATTCCAGCCATTATTGATCTCTTTCTCTTCTCGGATAACCCCTGTGCCTTCCTACCTCTGGTCCTTTGCACATGCTTGTGCCAGGAGCATCATTCCATTTCCCCTTCACCCGGTTCACTCCTCTCTTCCTTCCCATCCCAGCTGAGCATCATTTCCCTGGGGACGCCTTCCCTGCCCTCCTAGATTAAATGAGGTTCTCCTGCCACACTCTCAGGATGCCGCCGACTGCTCCTTTTCCCTTTTTTTTTTAAACAGTGCTGCTTTTTGTTTTGCTTTCAGCTTTATTCATTCATTTTTGACGGGGCTGGGTCTTCGTTGCTATGCGGGCTTTTCTCTAGTTGCAGCAAGCAAGGGCTCCTCTCTAGTGTCGCTCTCACCTGTGGTGTGCAGGCCTCTCATTGGCCCGGGCTCTCTTTCTCGGGGGCACAGGCTCTCGGGCACGCAGGCTTCAGCACTTGGGGCACACGGGCTCAGGAGTTATGGCTCCTGGGCTCTATAGCACATGCGCAACGGTTGTGGTACACGGGCTTAGCTGCTCGGCGGCGTGTGGGATCTTCTGGACCAGAGATCAAACCTGTGTTTGATCCTGCACTGGCAGGCAGATTCCTTACCAGGAAGCCATGCAGGAAGGCCTGTAGTTTTTCTTTTTTTTAGTCGCTAGCACACTCTGTTCTTATTTGATTAAAACCATCGAGGCCACTGTTGTAAGCTCCTATGATGACTGGAACTGACTATTTCGTTACATAGTTTCATTGAGATCTAAGCTCCATATCATAGACTGGCTCTGTTATCCATCCCCTTGCCTGTAAACAGGCCAAACACGTGAATACTGGACTCTGCCTTCAACATGAGTGAGGCCCTGGTCTCTCCACGTTTTTCTGAGATGCCATGGTTCTCGCCTCTGATGCTTATCCTAATCCCAATAGTCTCCTTTGAATCCCAACCCATAATAACTGGCCTCAAATTCAATTATCAAGAATAACTCTACTTTAGAAACCATAGTTGTCATCCTTATTAAAGGGCCCTAAAACTAAGCACAACTGTTATCTCCATTTCGCAGATTAGGAATTGAGATTTGTCAAAGGTTTGACTTACCCAGAGCTACCTGGCTGGAAAGAAGCCAAGCCAGGATTCAAACCAGGTGAGACCTAGGCTTCTAGGAACCGATATTCTATACCAGCTCACAAGAATGTCTGCGCTTCTCAACTGAACTTCGTGACCTTAAACAAGTTAGCCAAACTGTCAGCTTCAGTAACATGGAGATAATAATAGTGCCACTCTCACGGATGACAGTTGGGTAAATGACAGCAGCGTGGTGCTGTGAACCCACTGTGACGCCTGCTAGTGCCCCTGATTCCTCATAATACTCCCGGAGGGGCTGAAGACTAGGTTCCAATGTGCCTGTTTGTTTTTTAAGAAGTTAGTTTATTTACTTATTTATCTCTGGCTGCATCAGTTCTGAGCTGTGGCGCGCAGGTTCCAGGGCATGTGGGCTCAGTAGCTCTGCAGCTCATGGAACCTCAGTTCTCCGACCAGGAGAACCTGAGCTCCCTGCATTGGAGAGCAGAATCTCAGTCAATCACCAGGGAAGTCCCTACTTGCGCCTTTTAAAGGAACGACGGAACGAGGGTTAAAGAGGCTAAATGAAGTCCTGAGGCTCAGACTGTGCCACCAGGGCCCTGCTACCATGCACGCCAGCTCCTGTCATTTCTCCTGGGGGGAAAGGAACCCTGGACTCGGTGTCTGCTGGCATTAGGAACAGGCTTTGCCCTGTGTCAAGTCTCAGACTCCAGCTGAGATAGGGGGTGTTTCCTGGGAGAGGGGGCCCAGGAAACACCCTGGATGAGCAGGTCCCTGGATGAGCCAGCAGGTCCCTACCTCAGCACCCCCAAGAACCCCTTTTAGGGAGGCTCTTGGGAGCTCTATGGAGCCGAGCCCTGAAGGGCCGTATCTGCCAAACCAATTGCATTTATTAAGTCATAATTCATTTTTATTTGTCAACGACGCATATGAGGTCCAATCAGGGCTCCTGATCAGCCCAAGATAAGCAGGGCAGCCAGATGGAGATGACGGAATTTCAGCCCAAAGCAGAGAAATGACATTTCATTTAGTCTGAGCCGACCTGTCATGGGGAGATGTATGATCTCCTCGAAGCTTTCTGAAATATTGCTGATCGTTGTAGGCCCCCTATTATGACATTGAGAGGTGGCCCTGAGGGGTTTGGGGACTCAGGCTGGGGGAGCCTTGGCCCATGAGAACTGAGCTGCTGCTACGGGAGGAGAAGCAAGAGGCTGCCGACCGTGGCTCAGTCGTGTCCTACTCTTTGCGATCCCGTGGACTGGAGCCCACCAGGCTCCTCTGCCCACAGGATTCTCCAGGCAAGAATTCTGGAGTGGGTTGCCATGCCCTCCTCCAGGGGATCTTCCCTACCCAGGAACTGAACTGAGGTCTCCTGCACTCCAGGCAGATTCTTTACCACCTGAGCCACCAGGGAAGCCCTTCCCCATCCAGCTGCCCCTACCTCGTATCTTTCCTTTTGGGAGCTGTTTCTGATGCTCGTTTTAACCAGATATCACCCAGACAGAGAGATGGGGAAGGCAGAAACAGGAGTGGGGTCCAGCCTGTGCCACTGGCTTCACCCTGGGGCCATCCTAGCACTGCCACTGTGGGCACAGCAACCTGGGGGACAAGTCACCTCCCTTCTCAGTCTGGGTCTAAGTTCCCTTAGCTGTTAAGTGGGACTAGCCCCGTCTATTCTGTTTCCTCACAGAGCAACCTTGAGATTCAAGGTCAAAATGTGACTGCATAAAAGTGAAAGCACTTTACACAGTACACTCTACGACACAAATATGCTTGCTTTCTATGATGAAGCGTCTTATCATTTTAAACTTGGGGGGAATATACCCATTACCACCATCAAAGAGTAATTTTCAAAAAGTTAAAAACTTGACTCTGGTACAAATATAGACTGAACACGTGTCAGAGGTTGTGAAACTCATCAATACAGGAGCCGGCAAGAAGGTAGACTGGTTCAAATTGAGAATTTTCAGGGACTGGGAATTTATGGGCATTTAAACAGGAATAAGAGGCTAAGATTCCAGGATTAGATACAAAACTGGTTATTGTCGGACCAGGTAATAAGGAAATCATAACCTTTGGGTTATCTTTTCCAGTGGGGAGAAGTTATTGGCATCTCTACTGGATAAGATCTACAGGTTGACATCTGACTTCAGCCTAAGCCCTTAATTGTCAATAGCAAAGTCAAACAAAAGTACATTCCCTTAGATACTAAAAAATCCTTAGGTAGGCTGCTGAAACAAATGGCCAAGGATGACTTTGAAAGGACAAACTGCACACTCCCATCTCTAAATTTTGCGTAGCTTTTCCTTTTTCTGGCCACAGTATGCAGCATGTGGGGTCTTAGTTCCCTAACCGGGGATTGAACCCAGGCCTCCCTCATTGGGAGCACAGAGTCTTAACCACTGGACCGCCAGAGAAGTACCTCAGTCATTCTTCTTATCTATCAGAGTTGCAGTAAACTGTAAATTGCCAAGAGAAAGGCAGCCAGTCCTCTCCCTCCTACTCACAGAAGCACCGAGAATCGAGAATCGCAGAGGAAGCCTAAGGCCATTTCTGGGCACAAAACCCTCTCTCCACCCCTTCCATATACTCCGCTCTATCTCCTCCTCAAGAACAAACAATTCTAAATAAGGCAGTGGGGCGCATGGGTGAGCAGCTGCCCTTTTCAGGCGGGTGTCATTTCCTTTGGATGTGTACCCAGGAGTGAAACTGCTGGACTATATGGTAGACCTATTTTCAGTGTTTTGAGGAACCTCCACATGGTTTTCCATAGTGGATGCACCAACTCACATCTCACCAACAGTGCACAAGGGTGCCCTTTTCTCCACCTCCTCACCAACGCCGTTATCTCTTGTCCTCTTGATGACAGCCATTCCAGCAAGTGTGAGAGGATCTCTCATTGTGTGGTTTTTATTTGTATTTCCCTGACAACTACTGGTGGTGAACACCTTCTCGTGTGCCCTTGGCCATCTGTACATCTCCTTGGGAGACATGTCAGCTCCTCTAAGGCTGCCCCTTACCCTGTTAAGGGCAATTATCTGCATAAAGACCAGAGTCCCGCATTTTCCCAATGGTAACAGCTGACACTCTGTGCCACCCACCATTTCAGGCAAGTTATCTGGACTCACAGACACGTCTGCAGGAGCCAGGTGAGGGGAGTGAAATACAAAAAGAGGAGGCAGCTTGGTCACCTGGCCAGCAGTTAGTGAAACCAGGGTCCAATCCAGGCAGCCTGGCTACAGGGAACACAGTTTCAATCACAAACCCCTTCTGCCTCTCCACTCATGGGAAAGCTCCTTACTGGAGGCAGAAACTGTGCCAGAAATCCTCTGTAGGTCCCCACAGCAACCAAGAAAGTGTTCCATTTTGAGAAAAGAGTCACAGTGGGAAATCCAAGGCTGTTTGTCTAACCAAAAATACGCTATTAACTAAAGCCATAGTACAGCTCTTTTTAGGAAAAAAAAAAAATCAGTGACAAGTTTTTAACAATTCCATGTAAAAAGAATGTGCCACTCGCATAAGTGATTTCAGTAATCACTCAACCCCTTTATGTTTCTAACAGCAGGGAGGGGAAAAAAACCAGAAATCTATTTTTTTTAAGTCTGAATAAAGAATTAAATCAGTAAATAATATCTAAATTAGAATTTTTTTATTTTTCTCAAAACTTGAGTTGGCTGAAAGTACTTTAATTATTCTATAATTACATGGATTAATTTATTCTGACTCCCCAAGGGAAAGTCTATATTCTTGGGGGTGTCATAGAAGCAAGGCCAAGATCTCTGAAAGAAACAGGAGGTCAGTGTTGCAGGATATTAATAATCACACAAGTAGCCCGATATTAAGTATAAGAAGGTTAGTAATTCAGGCTCTCTTTGCCCTTCCCCTGCTGGCCGCCCAGGCTTCTAGAGGCAGAACCACGGCCTCCAGGGCCAGACAACTGCCCCGAGCATGTCCCCCCCTAACCCCAGCTGGCCTCAGTCCCACCCCTGGGATGTATAAGCCTCAGTTCCTCACTGCTTCCCATTCACAGAGCAGTCAGTCTTGGGCCAGCAAACACTGCATTGGAGTCCTTGAGAGTGAAGACAGTGGGAACTTCTTCAGCCACATGTGCCTGGGAGACGCAGTGAGGAAGAAAGCGGAGCTGGGTTCACTGACAGGAACCTGGAGGAGTTTCTCTCATCTCGGAGCCTCCAGGAGCTCGGTGAGAGCTTCTCTAGACTTGGCTTGAACTGGGACAGCGACTGAGAACCAGGGCGTGGAGTATCCACAGGTCAGTAAGGGTTCCTGGCTAGTAAGACTCACAGGGTCACAGCTACCAGCGGGGTAGGGAATGGATCCAGGGGCCACAGCTCCAAGAAGACACAGATATCAACCTCTGACATCCCCACCATGGGCAGCAATTCACTCCGAAGAAATGTGTCCACATCCGTCCACCTTACCGAGGTCAGTATAAAAAAAATGAGCCAAGAGTTTTTCCTTAAATTTCCCCCTTCTTTTGGCAAATATTTTATTGCCAGAGTTCCAACAAAATAGGCTGCATGAGCATGGACTGTGGGCCCTACTCCACCTGCTTCACATTTCAATCATCAAACAATCCAATACTTGTTTGTTTTTTTTTTTTGGTTGCACCACAGGGCATATGGGATCTTTGTTTCCTTACCAGGGATCAAACCTGTGCCCCCTACCATGGAAGCATGAGTCTTAACCACTGGACCAGAAAAGTCCCTGATACTCTCTTGCATCCACTTTACAACAGGCATCTGAGGCTTCCCAAGGGTGATGTGCACCCCCAAGGCGACACCACTCTTAAGCAGCAGAGCCAGCGCAAGAAGCCAGGAAGGCCAACTCCGATGCTGTCCCCACTCGTGACACCCCTGCTCTTGGGGAAATGAGTCTCCGGAAGCCCACTTGTGCACCTAGACCCCTCCAACATCCCCGAGCTTCTAACGACCTGGTGTGAGAGGTTACGGAGGGTGGGTGATGGGAGGAGATGTTTTCACTCCAGTGATTTCAGTTACTCTTGTTTAGTCACTCAGTCGTGTCTGACTCTTCTGTGACCCCAAGGACTGTGGCCCATCAGGCTCCTCTGTCCACGGTATTTCCTAGGCACGAATACTGGAGTGGGTTGCCATTTCCTTCTCCAGGGGTTCTTCCTGACCCAGGGATGAAATGCACGTCTCCTGAACTGGCAGGTGGATTCTTTACCACTGAGCCAGCAGGGAAGCTCACCCAACCCCAGCTCCTGACTTTGTCACCTTTCTCTCGGCTAATTTCACACAAATTCAATAGGGCCTTGGCCCAGGTAGGGTCTTAAACACACACTCACTGAAATCCAATTAACCTTCGATAAAGGTCCTGCAATCAATAGTCATCCTGTGGCTTGAGGAGGCTGCATCCAGCCCGGGCAAGCGCGCTCCTACACGACCTTTATTCTTAATGAAATCAATGACAGTCACTGTCACCAGCTCTTAAAGTGACTGGCAAATATGATTACTGGGTCAGGCCCTTAGTAATATGTCGCTTCTGGGCTCAGAGCAGAGACGAACGAGGGCCCCTGCAGGCTGCGAGCACCGCAGGCCCCATGCTGGGCAGAGAGCACACCTAGGCAGGGCAGCCACATGTCTAGACGCACAAAACAGCCGAGGTGAGGCCTGAGGGCCCACCTGGGGCAGCCAGGGGCCCCCTGGCCCTGTGGCAGGTGGCTCCTGACTCCAGTGAGTGTCTGAACCACCTGGAGAGTTTGTTAAAATGCTGATTCTCACAAGCCCTCCCACCCCAGATTCTGGTAAGTCGGTTTGGGACAGGACCCAGGAAAGTGCATTCAGGTCTTATCTCCTGGCAAGCCGAGAGTGGCTCTTCTGTAAAGTATCCGAGCAGAACAGACCCTTAAGAGTCCAGCTAACCCAACACCTCCAGTAAGCATATTGAGGCCCAGAGAAGGAAGCAATTTGTCCAAGGTCACACAGCGAGCCACCGACAGAGATGGAGCCTGAACCCAGGCCTCTGGCCTGCTAACATGGTGTTTTCTTAGCTGAGTCTATCAGGAACTGGCCACTTGGACTGGTCTTCAGATCCTCACATATGAGGCCCAACTGGACTGGGGTGCTGCAGGGTGAGGGAGCCCTCTTCAAGTGGAGTGGGGATGACTAACAAGTGCTGGAGGGGTACACAGCCCTGCCCACCTCCCCTCAAGAGCAGTTCCCTCCAGAGCCACTTCCTGGTGAGCCAACAGCTTATAGCAGCCAAGATGCCCTAACTACCCTTCCCCCCAGGACTGCAGCGAGGCCTGCCTCTGGCCACTCCCCGCTGTGCCCTGCACCTCCCTCCCCAAGCGACACTCAGCCAGGCAGTCCTCAGCAGGGACAGTCACGCCAGCAACAGGCCCACTCAGGCCCATAGTCCTAGGGAGGCTTCGGAACCTCAGAGGTTTGTTAGAAAGTTCCAGTCACATGGAGTCTTTCATGCCACTCACAAATACACATCCACACCCCACTAGTCTTCTATGAGGCCTGTGGCTTTGACGTTGGTTGGGAATTCAGGAAATCAACCTAATAATAGGTTAATTTCTGCACAGCAAGGCCTGTTCCTCGTCCTCTCCTAATATCACCGATGGTCAGCAGAGCACATGGCCCACCACCCACGGCCCAGTCTAAGGTTCCTGTGCAAGGATTGAATGACACCATCTCCGAACACTACCAAAGAGCCTCCCAGGTCACATAAACCCCAGAAGCCAGGGGCAGGGGCTTAAGGGGAGAAGGAATTAAGACAGGATGGTATCATCAGAGGGACAGACCTATAGACCAAGGGAAGAGAACGGAGCCTCCAGGAAAGACCCGCAGTGGCTTGATGACAAAGATGCCAGGTTTAAACTACTACGCAGCATGATGCCATTAACACGCAGTTCAGGGAGGGAGAAGGTGCTCCCTGGTGACAGAAGTCAGAACAGTGGTGGCTCTGGGGGCAGTAAGAAGGGTGTGGACTCTGAGGGGGCATGAGGGGCCTGCCAGGGGGCTAGAAACAGCTTGTGTCTTTGCCCAGCTGGTGAGTACATGGGATGTCCATATGACAGCACACGAGGTGTTCGACGAAGATCTGAGACCTCATGTAAGTTACCTTCCTTCCCTAGAATGAAGACAAGACCTCCCTCCCTCCTAAGACTGTGACAGAATGAGCTGGGCACCCAGAGTCAGGCAGTGGGTAAACATCAATGGTCAAAGGAGGTAACAGAGAGAAGGGCAAGCCCCAGGGATGATGATGATAATGAAAACAGCAACAAGCATCAACTAGCTACCAATCCGGAGCTTTCGCCACGTACTAGGAGGGTGAGCCTAGTCCTCTAGCAAATGGAACAACACTTGTATGAACTTGACGTGAGCTAGAGAGAGGAGGGCTGCATTCGGATGGTGCCCTGGGAGCTGGCAAAGGTTCCGTCAGTATTCCAACTCCTTCTTCAAGGAGTTACTGGCGTGGCTGTCAGCCCGCTAGACTCAGCTTCCCCTGCAGCCCCGGACAGAGATGTCTGGGAGGGGGATGGAGAAGGTGGAGGAGAAAGGACTCGGAACTCATGTCAACCTGGCTTCTGCTCCTGACTGTCCCTGCTAACTCTGTGATGCTAGGCAACCTGTTTAACCTCTCTGAGCTTCAGCTTCTCATCTAGAAATGGGATTAGTGAGATATCCTTGATAGGGCATCTGTAAGGAGTAGATTATATGCTGTCACATGTTTGGTTCATATTAGTTGCTAATAAAAAGCAGAGACACTACTTTGTCAACAAAGGTCCATCTAGTCAAGGCTATGGTTCTGCCAGTAGTCAGGTATGGATATGAGAGTTGGACTGTGAAGAAAGCTGAGCGCCGAAGAATTGATGCTTTTGAACTGTGGTCTATGAGAAGACTCTTGAGAGTCACTTGGACTGCAAGGAGATCCAACCAGTCCATCCTAAAGGATATCAGTTCTGGGTATTCATTGGAAGGACTGATGTTTAAGCTGAAACCAATACTTTGGCCACCTGATGCAAAGAGCTGACTCATTTGAAAAGACCTTGTTGCTGGGATTGAGGGGAGGAGGAGAAGGGGATGACGGAGGATGAGATGGTTGGATGGGATAACCGACCCAATGGACATGAGTTTGGGTAAACTCTGGGAGTTGGTGATGGATAGTCCTGGCGTGCTGCAGTCTATGGGGTTGCAAAGAGTCGGACACAACTGAGCGACTGAACTGAACTGAGCTGCTAATAATTATTGCTATTGTTTTTCCCAGACCACTCTGATATCAGTCTGCCGGACTTTGCACATTTATAGAAAATAAAAACCAACACTCTATTCCAGCCTTGCCTCATAGAGGTCAACCCAGGGCATGAGGCTGGCTCAATTTGTCTGCTAATTCATAGGATGTCCACCAGAGTCTGCTCTGCACAGAATACCGGCCTTATCTGCAAAGCTGATTCAAGAGGGTTGGAAGCAGAAGCTGTCGAGCCCAGGCCCCCAGAGGACATCACCCAGCCCCAGCTCCCACCAGCCACCTCCAGCCTTCTCCCAGGCAGCCTCACTCAGCCAGGAGCAAGCAATTACATCAGAGCACATCTCTGTGTGGACTTTGAAAATCAAAGCTGCCTCTGATTAAACAACATCACAGCTCTGGGCTCACTGGACCCCAAGAGATGAATGGATTCAGGGGTGCAGCTGACACGAGAAGCCCACCACTGCTGGCAGGAAGTGAATTCCACTAACCTGAAGCCCTTGGGGTCTACCCTACTCAGCAGACAGAAAGACCCTGCTCCCCTTTAAGACTGTTCAGGATAAGTAAGAGGTGACCTCCCCTCCCCTCCCCCCTCCTCCCTCCTGGCTCCAAAGACTCTGTACTCAAGGGTCCTAGTGGACAAAGGACAAATAACCCCTAGCTAGAGGCAGGGATGTTCCCCCATCCCAAGCAACGGTGCGAGAGGAAGGCGAGCAGGTCTCACTGCAGCCTCCTCTGCAGGGAGTGCTGCCCCAGACACCCCCCAGCCAACGGTGAGGGCAGCAGGCGTCAGAAGCCCCGAGCTGTGCTCCTGCCGAGTGACCCCAGGAGCGCCCTTTGTCTGTCTCTGGGCTTCTGCCTATCTCTAAAGCAGAGGTCTGAACTGGAACAGGACTGTTCTCCAGGAAAGCCCAACAGGCAACTCGCGATGACCAAGCTGCCCCCGGGTGAAGCAGGGCAGGGAGTAGGGAGGCCCCTCCAGCCTCCTCGCCAGCCCGAGAGACCCCCTGAAGCGTTTCGGGAGCCCTGTTTCCCAAGTCAGGGGCCNCTTTCCATACTTTGTTGGCATACTGTCCCATCATTGGCCTTGTGTGGCCACCTCATACTCAAGGCCAGGAGACTTCAGACTTCCCTGGGTGCTCTGGCCAAATGTAGTTTCTATACCATCCTAAAATAGCACACCGGCACTATGGTTTTTAATAATTATTGCTAGAGCAATTCTTATTTTAGAAAATACACAAAAACAAACACACAAAACAGATGAAGACCACCCAGATCCCAACACTGTTAGCATCATGTTGGATTTTCTTCAAGTGTTCTTATCACAATGATTCGTGCTTCGGAGAGCAATGTCCTGACCTCCCTTTTTACACAACCCAACACCGTCCCAGTCTGTAGGCCTCTGTGTAACAAAGGAATGAAGTATTTCAGATCTGCAACAGCTGTGCTTTGGAAGAGCTCTCCATTCTTCAGTGTGTGAGGTAGGGATGGCACTGGGCCTGTGTACAGATATCTCAATGATAGTCATTAAAAATACTTGGGTGTTTTAGAGAAAAGCATGTAAACGAAATAAGTAAATACATTTATAGATTCAGCAGAAGCAGAAAGCTGAGGCAGAAGCTCAAGTATAAGAAACTCATTATATCCACATCTTTAGGTAACTTGGGCCTGAGAAACCATGTGAAATGTGAAAGAATTCATTGACGTTTCTTACTCAAACTGTGTCATTCTTTTTGTTTTCTTTTCTTTATTGAATTTAGCCACATTCTACTCCCCAGATTATGTCAGATTTACATGTGGATTCTGTACTTAAACTTGTTGTGTCAGTGCTGAAGTTTGAATTGAGAAAGTTAATTCCCTGGACACCATACACAATATATATATATTTTTAAACCAAGATGCTTCTGGACATCTGAGGCCTACGTAAAGGCTATTTTCACTTCAGGACATCCTGCGTTTGGATCTCTTAAGATCTCATGTCCAGATGGATTCCCCATTGACTCTCCCTGAGACCTGCTATGTGACAACAGCAACCACAGATCTGTCATGTCTCTTGTTTGGCTCCCATTGCTCTCAGGATATAGTTCCCAGCACCCACTGTGACTTACAAGGCTCCATGTGACCCAGCTCTCCAGGCCAGCTCCTGCCCTTTTATCTATTTGGTTTAATTTGTTCACTGTCCTCCTCTCTCTTTCCAGAATGTATGAGCACATCTCCATCTTTGGAATTTTACCTGGGCTGTTCTTCGTGCCCCAAGCTCTTTCCTTTTCATGTTTTTCTTTCTTCTAGTCACTTATGTCTCATCCTAAATGTTGTTATGCAGAAAGCTTTCCACAAACCCCTCAGACCTCATTGAAGCCAAGGGTATTACTGGTTATGATTTCTTAAATCATACTATACTACTTTTCAATTATGGAGTTGTGTTGGTGATTTGTATTCAATTCTGTTACAGTTATCCACTGCTTCCTAACAAACCACCACCACCTCTCCCAGCACCCAGTGTAGTGACTTTAAATAGCAGCTTATTCTTATTTCTTCTGGTTCTGTGGGGTATTTGGGCTCAGCTCGGTGGTCTTGCTTGGATTATGTCATGAAGCTACACACAGTGATGCCTGGGGCTGGAGCCACAGTAAGGTTCCTCAGGGCCAGAAGTTTGCAGTCGCTTTCTCACCTGTCTGGGACCTCACTGCTCCTTGATCCCTCTCTTTTCTTTTTCTCCACATCGGACCTCGTCTCTCCATCTGGTCTGGCCTTTCATGGTGGTCTCAATATGATTTTGTTGACAACTGGCTTCCAGGAGGCAGGAAATGTATGCTGCCAGGGCAGGACTAGTACTGTGTCAGTTCTGCCATATTCTGTTAATCTGAAAAGTCCCAGATCCTGTTCAGATTCAAGGAGAGTAGAGAAATAGACCCTGTTTCTTAATGTGGGCGNAGAGAAATAGACCCTGTTTCTTTTTTTTTTTTTTTTTAATTGGCCGCGCTGTGCGGCATGTGGGATCTTACTTCCCTGATCGAGGATTGAACCTGGGCCCCCTGCATTGCAAGCCCAGAGTCCTAACCACCGGACCACCAGGGAAGCCCCGAGACCCTGTTTCTTAATGTGGGAGTAGCAGAACCACATTATATATGGTGGGAGATGCTGCTTCACCATCTTTGGAGACTGCCCAACCTCCATTGCTCAACTGTGAAGTCAAAGTCCAGGTCTTACACTATATTGGCACATAGTAGGTGCTGAAAATATGTTTTTGAGCAAATAAATGAGTAATAACTCCAGAGAAAAGTCTTGGATAAATATGAGACCAGGAAACAAATCTCAGTGATTCAGATCTCTTGGCTCTTCCTGAGTTGAACCCCATTTTCTACCTGCCCCATCCTCTATCTTTTAGAATTTGTCAACATTCAGCATGTTTTTATGTTATACATTTGCCTCTCATGTAGGGACAAATTAATAGAAACATTTCCACTTGGCTGAACAACTGCTTTCTAGTTATTTCCACTCCCACTTTTTTCCCCCAGTGAGGTTTCTTGAGACTGTATATTCTTTAAGTGCTTAGCTCAATGTTAGATCACACAGTGGCCGGTAATAACCTGGACCACTTACACATCTACCTGGATTGGAGTTCCATCTCTTCATTCTTAGCTTTGTGACCTTGGTGAGTGACTAAACTCCTCTAAGACTCATTTTTTTCTTGTCAGTAAAGTGGGCTATATTTCTATATCAATAGAAACATTTCCACAGTAGTGTTACAGATATTCAGTTCAGTTCAGTTCAATCACTCAGTCGTGTCCGACTCTTTGCGACCCCATGAATTGCAGCACGCCAGGCCTCCCTGTTTATCACCGTCTCCCGGAGTTCACTCATATTCACGTCCATCGAGTCCGTGATGCCATCCAGCCATCTCATCCTTGGTCGTCCCCTTCTCCTCCTGCCCCCAATCCCGCCCAGCATCAGAGTCTTTTCTAATGAGTCAACTCTTCGCATCAGGTGGCCAAAGTACTGGAGTTTCAGCTTTAGCATCATTCCTTCCAAAGAAATCCCAGGGCTGATCTCCTTCAGAATGGACTGGTTAGATCTCCTTGCAGTCCAAGGGACTCTCAAAGAGTCTACTCCAGCATCACAGTTAAAAGCATCAATTCTTCGGTGCTCAGCTTTCTTCACAGTCCAACTCTCATATCCATACATGAGCACTGAAAAAACCATAGCCTTGACTAGACGGACCTCTGTTGGCAAGGTAATGTCTCTGCTTTTCAACATGCTGTCTAGGTTGGTCATAACTTTTCTTTCAAGGAGTAAGCGTCTTTTAATTTCATGGCTGCAGTCACCATCTGCACTGATTTTGGAGCCCCCCAAAATAAAGTCTGCCACTATTTCTCCATCTATTTCCCATGAAGTGATCAGACCGGATGCCATGATCTTCGTTTTCTGAATATTGAGCTTTAAATTAACTTTTTCACTCTCCTCTTTCACTTTCATCAAGAGGCTTTTTAGTTCTTCTTCACTTTCTGCCATAAGGGTGGTGTCATCTGCATATCTGAGGTTATTGATATTTCTCCCGGCAATCTTAATTACAGCTTGTGCTTCTTCCAGCCCAGCATTTCTCATGATGCACTCTGCATAGAAGTTAAATAAGCAGGGTGGCAATATACAGCCTTGATGTACTCCTTTATTATTAAGTTACATAATAAGACATGTAAAGCTGTTAGCACATACCATTGTTGTTGTTTAGTTGTGTCCAATTCTTTATGACCCCATTGAATGTAGCCCACCAGGCTCCTCTGTCAGTGGGATTTCCCAGGCAAGAATACTGGAGTGGGTTGCCATTTCCTTCTCCAAGGGATCTTCCCAACCAAGGGATTGAACCTGCATCTCTTGCACTGACAGGTGGATTCTTTATCACTGATCCACCTGGGAAGCCTGCGCATACCCTTAGTTACTGTGTATTCCCAGTAACTGTTGGATGTCATGTTACACTGATGTATTCATCGCTTAGCAGAGATTTGTTAGTAAATAAACATATTAGAAGTTTTGAATACTTCCTTTTAAGACATGCTACCCTGTACCCATTCAAGGCAAAATTACAGTTGAGGTTTCAAGACATAATCCTTCTACTAAAACTCATTTTGAAAAAGCTGTCATTCTAGGCCTTGCCATTTGTTTGTTTTCATATTATAAGAGGGCAGTAGGGCTGGAGTTTTCCTCACTTCATTTGTCAAAGTTGTCCCCTCAAGAGTTTACACAGGTATAATACAACTTGGACTCAACCCTTTGCATTTGGTAAGAAAATTGTGAGAAACTGAAAAACTTCATACGCTTCTGTGCATGTGATTAGAAAAATGTAGCATAGCTATTATTTTTATTTGCAAAATTAAAGAGATTCTGACTAGAATAGCAAAACTTAGATTTCAGCTGGGTAAATTATGTAGGTACCATTGACGTCAAGATTTAAGAGAAAAAAAGTTTTGGATAACATTTGAAGTTCTACAGATAGCTTTGCAGACCAGAGGTCATTAATAGTAAGAAAGGTCCTTGTTTCTGAATTCATATCATTGTGGATGGTCCCTTTCTCTATTCTTAAAAACAGATTAAAT
>SJYW01007740.1:50921-131634 GCA_006410735.1 Raphicerus campestris
GGGGGCTCCAAAATCTCTGCAGATGGTGACTGCAGCCATGAAATTAAAAGACACTTGCTTCTTGGGAGAAAAGCTTTGACAACCTAGATGGCATATTAAAAAACAGAGACATTACTTTGCCAACAAAGTTCCGTCTAGTCAAAGCTCTGGTTTTTCCAGTAGTCATGTATGGATGTGAGAGTTGGCCTATAAAGAAAGCTGAGTGCTGAAGAATTGATGCGTTTGAACTGGTGTTGGGGAAGACCCTTGAGAGTCCCTTGAAATGCAAGGAGATCCAACCAGTCCACCCTAAAGGAAATCAGTCCTGAATATTCACTGAAAGAACTGACGGTAACGCTGAAGCTCCAATACTTTGGCTTCCTGATGCGAAGAACTGACTCATTAGGAAAGACCCCGATGCTGTGAAAGATTGAAGGTGGGAAGAAAAGGGGACAACTGAGGATGAGATGGTTGGATGGTGTCACCAATTCGATGGACACAAGTTCAAGTAAGCTCTAGGAGTTGGTGATGGACAGGGCAGTGTGGCATGCTGCAGTCCATGATGTCAGACAGGAGTGAGTGACTGAACTGACTGACTTCCAGTTCATCCCAGTGGCTCTCACTTCTCATGTAATCTTTTTCCCTACTCTGTGCTCCTTTGGTTTTTGACACCAGGTAGCCTCATGTTTTTTTCCCACAAACATTGACCTTCACATCCAAACCAGCTGAGATACTGATCCACCCATCTCATTTATCTTTCTGTGTATGGTCTGAGAAATTACCTGCAGTTCAAGGGTAAAATTGAAGCAGGGCATTGGTTAATATATGGAGGCAACTTTTAGAAGAAAACAAATGAGTGGAATTTGGCTAAATTTGATTAATATTAAATATTAATCACATATTTGATTTGATTGAAATGTGTGTTTTGTTTTGGAGGTGAGTGGTGGTGTCTAGACTCCTGTTCCACCCCTGGGCACTTTGGTCTGCTTGTACCTAGTGAAGTCTTTTGACATTGACTGTTCTTTCCTGTGCCTCCTCATTGTGTTTGAGCTGCCACAGTGAGCATGGAGTAAATCCTAGCCACAATGCTTGCAATTTGGAAATATACTTCTGGGAATGGGGATATCCCCATTTCAGAGGGGTGCTGGCTAGGAAAGCGCTGTTCACTAGAAGGGTGTGTGCTCACAGGCTTGTAAAATTTCACTCCCATGAGGACATCTCACCTTTTTTCAGTTGTGAATTTTTCTGTTCTTTAAGCAGGTGAGGAGCTCTTGCAGACCGGGAGTAGTTGGTGCTTAGGCTTTAAGTAAAGTGCTGATTGCCCTGTCAATCAGAGCACCAACGAACTAGGGACTTCCAAGATTGATTCTTGACAGAATAATTAGAAAAGTGTCAGTAACTATTTGAGCATTCTGTAAAGGAATGGGCCCAGGCCAGGTCTCTGCTGTCCACATCCGGAGGTTAAATGTTCAGGAAGACAAAACACAGTGTGTCATGGGAGAAAACTGCCTCCAATGTACAGGATAGGATGGCCCTCTAACTCCAGAACCATAGTGCCCGGTTGTCTGGGTATTTGTAGATGTGTTTCCCTGGTCTTCTTCCAACACTGCTGCTGTTTCAATACCTGCTTGAGGTTATTTCTTTCTCTGTACGTTGTTTGCCTTGGAGCAAAGTGCAGACAGCTGGCAAGGCAGTTTTCGCCTTGACCTTTTTGTCAGGATGACCCTTTCCCCTCAGTTCAAGAAGGCTGGCCCTTGCATAACCTCAGAATCCCAAAGCTGGTGTTTTTTTTTTTTCCCCCAGACAGTCCCAGGTACTTAATCAGGGCAGTGTTTCAAGACTGTCTCAAGTCTAGGGGGACATGAACATGTACTCAGAGGACAAGAAAACAGTAGCCTCATGGACCAACTAATTGCCTCAAGAAGAGGTAAAAAAAAAAAAGTTTATGTTTTCTCCATTTATAGGAAAATACAGGTTAGGGAACTTAAGCATTTATAACAAAATACATGGAGATAAAAAAAAATACCTCCTGTTTTTTTATCCTTTGTCATAGTTTCCTTTTTAAAGAAATAAATTTTGGAAAGAAAGTAATTCACTGTGCACATCTGCATGTTTATACAGATACTTTTAACACTTCCCAGATTCCAGAGTTTATTGGAACAGATATGAGAAATGCTGACGTCAGCCATCATTACCCTGTCTTCCTTTAATAATCACAGCAGCAGTAGTGATAACAGTGAACAGTTAACATTGCTTGGAGTACTTTGTGTTTGAGGCACAGTGCGTGCAAAATGCTTTCTATGTGTTGAAATATCTCCATTTTAAAAATCAGAAAAATTTCAGTGGTGTTTAGCTGCTTTGTTAAGTAGACAATTTAAGGGGGAAGGGGCATTGTTATTTCTTCATCTCCTGGTTGACTTTACTGAAAGCAGTAAAAGGCAGAAGCCACAGCAGCATGCCCTCTAGTTCACCTCTTAGGACTGGCTTTTTGTCAGTGCTCACAAACCTGAGTTGATCCTCATTTTCTGCAGACAGAATTCTAAACTCTTCAGATTCAGAAGCTTATGTCATCAGGCAGACTCTTACCTTCCATTGCTAGCATACTCTACCATCTCTTCTAAGTACCCTGTCTAAGAAGGTTCTCCCTACTTTTCCTGCTTCAGTTAGCACTGCTGCCTTGGAAATCTTCCACATTGGACCTCAACTAGGGGTCATGTTCCCCCCCCGAGCCCTCCCTGACCCATGGCACACTTGGCAACATCTGGAGTCATTGTCCCAATGATTTGGGGTAGTTGTGCTACTGGCATCTAGTGAGAAGAGGCCTGGGGTGCTTCTAAACATCCTGCAATAGTCCTGCACAGATTTATACAGCCCAAAGTGACAATAGTAATCAGGTTGAGAAAACTTGTACTAGATGTAAGGTCCTCTCGTTTTACTTATCACCATCTTCTCAGTGTTTGATGCATAGTATGTGATTAAAAGCATCTTGAAATTAATATACATACTCCTTCCTTCCCAGAACACCAAATTCCTTTATACTTCTTCTGTTATATAGAAACCTAATTACATTTTATGTTTTTACTTGCCAGAATACCAGAGTCACTTAAACATATAATCTACACTTAAGATTTCAAGCAGACTTATGGAGTTGGCAAAAGAAACTGAGAATCAGTTGGCTTCAGTGCATTGTGAATGTTCAAACCCTGAGTTTTGTTTGGGGTGTTAAATTCGTGTACAGCATGGTAATTTGTTAATAGTCACATTTCAGTTTTCTCTGTCTTGCTCCTTGAAAGAGAAACATATAAATGCATTTTCTTAAGAGTACAGTAAAAGAAAGGGCGCTCTCTCTGTTACAGAAGTTTCCAGGCATGCACATACATGGGATGTATTATAGAAGGAAGGTTAAGACTCATGAATGTGCTGGGTCACTGAATATACAGGAACCTTGGGCAGAGTGGACTTGAGTCCTGGCCCCCTGGCTTAGAAACTTGAAGCAAATTACTTAATCTGTCTCTCTCCATGTTCCCTTCCCCATCTATAAATCTTGATCAGAAAACTCGCAGAGTGTGCACACGAAAACGTTCACGTTGGTAGTAGTATCTTTGATTGGTGCTTTGTGGGAGTGATTTTTACTTCTTTTCGGCATTGTACTGATTTTTCCTTCTCAGTGTACGTGTATTGTTTTGACAATCAGATTGGAATTACTATTAATACATAGGATGAGAAACCAGATTTCCTAACTCCATCTCTGGGCCCGTTAGGAGTCAGTGAGTAAAAAAAATAATTTTTTACAAANGCCACTACCAACTGACCAGAGTTAGCATATGAGATGAAACCAATCTGCCATTCCTTAGCCTAAGACAGAGGGTGAGACAGTTGGGTGGCATCATTGACTCAATGCATACAAGGTGGAGCAAACTCTGGGAGATGGTGAAGGACAAGGAAGCCTGGCGAGCTGCAGTCCATGGGGTCACAAAGAGCTGGACGCAACTGAGCAACTGAACAATAAGCCTAAGCCAATCAGTCAACAAATATATACATGACAGAAACCCCGGTAGGACCAACAAAACAGGCAGTCCGGAGCCATGAGGGGACCTTGGTCCAGCAGAATATCCTCCNATTGGGTGGCATCGACTCAATGCATACAAGGTAGAGCAAACTCTGGGAGATGGTGAAGGACAAGGAAGCCTGGCGAGCTGCAGTCCATGGGGTCACAAAGAGCTGGACGCGACTGAGCAACTGAACAACAAGCCTAAGCCAATCAGTCAACAAATATATACATGACAGAAACCCCGGGAGGACCAACAAAACAGGCAGTCCGGAGCCATGAGGGGACCTTGGTCCAGCAGAATATCCTCCTGGAAGGATGCGACAGCCTCTGGAAAACACACCTGCATTCCAGCAGGACCTGCTGGAGAGGGTGCCCCCTTCCCACTGTGCTTCACCCAACCCCAAGGGACCTTCTTGCAAGGTAAGCAGAGGGGACCTCCAACACCACCATACAGACCCTGGGGGGCCAGGGGAGAGGACAGGGTATCCAAGTGTCTCTCTCCGTCTGCCCACTCAACAGCTGCCCTGCCTCAAGGTGGGGGCTACTCCATCTTCAGCTGCCCACTCAGAAAAATTTATTATAACAAAAATCATGTCAACAATAATAGCTCAAGGACACCTAGATCCTTTGATGGAAGTCGTGTTCTCTCTGGAGTTCTAAAAGATCAAAGCATCGGTTCTGCAGAGCTGTTACTTACTGCTACTGCCAAGCTGGGCCAACAGCAGAACTTGAGGCCCTTTTCAACAAGGGTCACTCCCAGAAATAACAAAATATTGTTCCCGTCGAAATTCTTGCAAGGAGGCTGGCACAACACTCAACTCTTACCAATTTGCTGAAGAGCCTCCAGGTACAGGGTAATCATCTATCGGGCTCTGCCAAGGGCATCACAGGTCAAACTAAGCTTCTTTTCTCCTGCAGGATGGGACAAGTAGCTGACAGAAAGAGAAGCAAGAAGCCAGGGGCAGCCACACCCTAGGAGAGCCATGGTGTGTTCCCTAGGAATGCCCACCTGCTGGCCAGGACAGTCAGATCCAAGAGGCAGCAAGGCATAGTGATTCCAATGCAAGCTCAGGGTCAAACTGCCCTGACTCAAATTCTGGCTCCAAGGTGCATCAGCTTGGGCAGTGATATAACCCCTCGGTTCATCAGCTTTCTCATCTGTAAAATGGGAATTTTGGCACCTACCTCATAGTATTGTGTGAAACATCATACATAAAGAGTCTAGGATAGAGCCAAAGAAGACCCCCCAATAACAGTAGCAAGAGTAGTGGGTACCCTACTGATGACTCCATGAAGAGCACACAGTCTAATGAAAAGGGCACTGGAACAAGGAGGCTGTCCGGTCGGCTCTATGAGTGAGTGAAAGCCACCATCCTCTTTCACCTATGACTCCTAACTGGTCTGCTCATTCGTGTTCCTTTCTCTGCCAAGCCCTCTTCCACATACAGCTCAGGTGAGTTTCTCCAAACGTAAGCTAATCATGTCACGTCTCCCTGCTTCCACCACATCACCAGCTTCCCAGGGTCAAGATCCTTAGCACGACCCACAGGCACTGACCTTCCCTACTTCTCCTGCCCCTTCTCCTCCTTCTGGCCCCCTCCAGCTCTCTCTGCCCTGAACAGAAGGCCTCTTTTGATGACCAGCGCCCTCCCTCCCTGCCCACTGCAGGGCCTTTGCACGTGCCATCCTCTCTGCCTGGAAGGAATGAATAGGAATTCCTCCTCAAGGGAATTCCTACTCATCCTTCAAATCGCAGCTCGACAGTCACCCCTGCAGGGAAGCCGCCTTGTGTACAATCTCAGAGCTCACTGCCCTCCTCAGCAGCCATCGCACAGTTGCCCTTTGCCTCAGTTTATCTTTGCTTTATCTCCCTCTTCCTGTCCAGATGGCAGACTTCTGCTCTTGCTCAGCACTGCCGTCAAGGCACCTGGCACATAACTGGCGAATGAATGGAGGTGAGGTTTTAATGTCCCCATTCTCTTCCTGGCGAGGGGTCTCCNCCTGCAGGGAAGCCGCCTTGTGTACAATCTCGGAGCTCACTGCCCTCCTCAACAGCCATCACACAGTTGCACTTTGCCTCAGTTTATGTTTGCTTTATCTCCCTCTTCCTGTCCAGATGACAGACTTCTGCTCCTGCTCAAGGCACCTGGCACATAACTGGCGAATGAATGGAGGTGAGGTTTTAATGTCCCCATTCTCTTCCTGGCGAGGGGTCTCCGGGCCTTCCAGCGGATCCGGGGCAGCTAAAGTGGCTACATTTCCCTCAAGGTGGCTGGGCACCTTGAGCGCTGCGGGTGGAGGGGCTCTCTGGAAATGTTGTGATAATAATGATTAATAAAAAGCAGATAAACACCCAGTGTGGCTGGCCAGCCCCGGGAAGCCATCCATTAGATCTGTCATTCATTAGCGGTTGGGGGGAGGGTGCAGTCCAATCAGATCTCCTCAGTTTAAGCAAACCTTCTGTAAATTGTAGGCTGCAGGCGCTGACATTTGATAAATTATTCTTCATAATCCACCGTGGGCTGTCATAAATCTAATCTTTCAACGTTCCCCATCTTAATAACTTGTCCAGCCACACAGGGTGACAGGTCTATGTCTCTGCCTGTGATAGAGATCTCTGGGGTATCAAGACCAGAGATCCCAGGCAGTGCAGTGTGAAGTTGAGGACCACTCCCCACCCACAGCCAGGGCAGGTATCCCCTAGATGATCAGAGTGCAGATGAGGAGTTGTCTGTGGAGATGAGAAGTGTCTGGGCGGGGGTGGGGTGTGGGGTGAGGGGTTTAGGGCTGTACCAAGTGTTCACATCCCGTCACAGCACCCAGACACAGGAGGTGCCAGGAACTCAGACCCAAGACCGAGACAGGCTGAGCTCTACACAGCCTGCCTATGTGAGGACTCACCACTTCTTCCTCGAACTCAAGCTTGGCCAGAATAAGGGATGTCACAATATCTTTGCTCCGTGGGGGCTGAATGTTTAACCATGGGAAATTCCTAATCCTTGCTGCTCTTATGTAATTCCCTACCCTCTCTTGAGGTTAGGTAGAGGAGATATCACCACCCCCATTGCACACAGAAGAACACAGCCCCTAAAGGTCATTCATTTGTTCATCCAACAAATGCTCACCGAATGACTGCCATGTGCAGGGCCCCTGGACTAGTCACTGGGGACCCGAGGGGGAGAGTGAGTCCTAACTGGATATGGCCACCACCCGCTGGAGTCACTACTAGAACATCAGGGACAACAGGGAGACAGGAATTAATTATGAAATCACAAAGAAATAGGAGCCTGTGCTCAGAGGGTTAAACCTGGGCTGGGAGAACTTCTTGGAGGAGGTGACAAGGAGCTGAGCTCTGAAGGATGAGGAGCCAGTTAATCAGCTGAAGAAAGGAAGCAGGAGCCTTCTAGGCAGAGGGGCAGCCTGTGTGAACCATGAATAAGGGGAGTACGTCATGGCAATAGGAGACAGCCAGAGACTGGAGGATCTGCAGCCCCCAACCAGACTTGGGGAAACCACACTCAGTCCTGGCTGAGCCTGGCTACCGAAGCAGGGGTTAAGAAAGCCAGCCACTGCCTCCTACTGTAGCCACAAGCAAAGAATACTCTTTCACATTTCAAGTGGGGAAGATCAAAAGAATAATACTTCTTGACATATGCAAGTTACATGAAACTCAATTTCCATACCCATGAATAAAGTTTTATTGGGACCCAGCATGCCCGTTCATTCCTTACTGTCTACAGCCGCTGTCATCCTGCAACAGAAGAAGAGTTCAGTCATTGCCACAGACAGTATGCAGCTTGAAAAACCTAAGCTNCCAGCATGCCCATTCATTCCTTACTGTCTACAGCCGCTGTCATCCTGCAACAGAAGAAGAGTTCAGTCATTGCCACAGACAGTATGCAGCTTGAAAAACCTAAGCTGTTTACCATCTGGCCCTGTGGTAGGCAGAAAAATGCCCCCCTCTAAAGACAGACGACTCACCGATGCAATGTTTGTGATTGTGGGCAGACTTCTGGAGGCAGATAGGGAGGCTGACGTGCTGCAGTTCATGGGGTCGCAAGGAGTCACATATGATTGGACGACTGAACAACAAAGATGTCCATGTCTCAGTCTCCAAAGATGTGATGAAATTAAGGCTCTTGAGATGGGAGAGTGTCCTGAATTCCCATGTGGACCCAGTGCAATGGATATAAGGGTCCTTATGTTGATAAAAGGGAAGCAGAGGGGTCACTATTAGAGCTAAGATGTGAAAAGGAATGAGGTGAAAGGATGACAGAAAGTTAAATTTAGAGACGCTTCACTGCTGGCTTTGAAGATGAAGGAAGGGGCCATAAGCCAAGGAATGTTCAGTTCAGTTCAGTAGCTCAGTCGTGTCTGACTCTTTGCGACCCCATGAACTGCAGCATGCCAGGCCTCCCTGTCCATCACCAACTCCTGGAGTCCAACCAAACCCATGTCCATCGAGTCGGTGATGCCATCCAACCATCTCATCCTCTGTTGTCCCCTTCTCCTCCTGCCCTCTATCTTTCCCAGCAACAGGGTCTTTTCAAATGAGTCAGCTCTTCACATCAGGTGGCCAAATTACTGGAGTTTCAGCTTTAACATCAGTGCTTCCAATGAACACCCAGGACTGACCTCCTTTAGGATGGAGTGGTTGGATCTCTTTGCAGTCCGAGGAACTCTCAAGAGTCTCCTCCAACACCACAGTTCAAAAACATCAATTCTTCAGTGCTCAGCTTTCTTTATAGTCCAACTCTCACATCCATACATGACCAGCTGTATAAGCTGGAGAAGACAAGGAAAGAGAGTCTTCCCTCAAGCTTCCAGAAGGAATGCCAGCACCTGCATTTTAGGGCTTCTGACTTGGTTAGGAAGATGCCCTGGAGGAGGGCATGGCAACCCACTCCAGTATTCTTGCCTGGAGAATCCCATGGACAGAGGAGCTGGCAGGCTATAGTCTATAAGGTTGCAAAAGTCAGACTTATCATGACAGAATATAAAAAATGTATATTGCTTTAAGCTACTGAACCCGAGGTAATTTGTTATAGCAGCAATAGGAACCTAAAACAGGCCCTGAAATAGAGCTGGTGTAACACTCTCAGTATATGTCCGTTTTTATTCTCCTTCCTGCATTTCCCAGGGTAGAGGTGAGGCAGACTGTGACAAAGAGCTGCACCGGCAGTGTGGGGAGCCCAGGGCAAGTGCAAACCCTGAGATGTGGACCAGGAAGGGCCCATTACAACTTCCGGTTCTGCTGCACCAGGGGGCACCTAGAACCAGCCCCGTCCTCACCTGCTTTCCAGGGCAGGACGCTCTCTGCTCCCCCAGTGGCCTCCGACGTTCCCTCCCAGCCCCCTAATACCTGAATCAGCCTCTTCCCTTCCTCCCAAAGAGCCTCAGACCTCACACAGAAGCACCTGTCACCAGCTCACGCACCAGAGACAGGAAGAGCAGCGGGGGCCCTGAGAGACCCCTCATCATCATCATGCTGATGATACAGGAGCTGTCCCCACTGCTGAAGTCACAGCCCCTCCTTCTATAAAACCCATTTTACACACACACACACACACACACACACACACACACTCCTACAGCTCTCATCAGATCAGGGTGCTGACTACTTTTTTAAATATCAGGACAACAGGAACCCAATGTTGGATCCCAGCCTCTCCAGGCTGAACCCCAAATTGCTGAGTCTCCCATGGACTCTCCAGCCTTCTCTGACCATCATCTTTAAGGAGAGAGGGGGCCACTGTGCAAACCCAGCCCTGTAGGAAGACCCTTCCCCAAGCTGCTTGCAAGCTGACTTGCTTACTCACTTCCCCCACCACCCCCTTCAGCGCTGTGGTCAGAACCCTGGGCGTCCCTCTCCCTGGCACCTCCCTGTTTGATTCATCCTGAGTCCTGTGGATTCAGCCTCCAAAGCACATCTGTTCACCCTTCATCCGAGCCACCATCACCTCTTGCCTGGATGACCTCGAGAGCCTGGTAACTGGTCATCCGGTTCCACCCCAATCCCCTGTGAGCCTGCAGGCTGGGCTGGGCTGCTCTCTGCAGGGAGCCGGTGCCCCTGCCAACCTCCAATCTCCTGAACATGCCCGGTGCCTCTCCAGCCTCACCTTTTGGAGTGTCTCTCTGTCCAGACACTACACCTCTTTTCTGGCCCCCAGACAGATCCACGCTCTGCCCCAGCCTGCCGCCTCTGCATTCTCTCTGTCCCGCCTCTCCTTCCCCTAAGGTCCCTTTGGGTTTGGCTTCATCCTCACTTCCTCAGAAAGGCGACCCAGGCCCCCACACAAACTGCAATACTCTTCTCTCGCGGCCTTCATCACAAGCGCCAATGGCTTTTCATTTTCCCGAATGCTTGCTTAGTATCTGCTGTCCTCACAACTGGATCACGAGTACCCGTGACAGCAGCGTGCTCGCGCACATGATCCCCGGCACCCACACGACCGAGCTCGGTAAACATCTCCTGAGCTGATACATGAACAAGCCAAAGATGGGTGAGGTCCTGGGAGGGAGGAAGGCTGCAGAGGNCTTCATCACAAGCGCCAATGGCTTTTCATTTTCCTGAATGCTTGCTTAGTATCTGCTGTCCTCACAACTGGATCACGAGTACCCATGACAGCAGCGTGCTCGTGCACATGATCCCCGGCACCCACACGACCAAGCTCGGTAAACATCTCCTGAGCTGATACATGAACAAGCCAAAGATGGGTGAGGTCCTGGGAGGGAGGAAGGCTGCAGAGGGTCCACACGGGAGCCCCAGCCCGTGGGCCAGCCACGCCACCCAGCCCCAGCCCCGGAGGCCCAGGCCCCCCGGTGCGGCTCGGGTTCAGAGGTCTCCCCGGGGTCCTCA
This sequence comes from Raphicerus campestris, assembly GCA_006410735.1. Lineage (NCBI taxonomy): Eukaryota > Metazoa > Chordata > Mammalia > Artiodactyla > Bovidae > Raphicerus > Raphicerus campestris. Next base: position 61,811 of record SJYW01007740.1, read on the forward strand.
GCCCTGCCTCTGCCCGTCCGCTCAGGCTGTTCCACCCGCCCTCCGGGCCTGTCCACGAGCACTCCTTTTACAACACTGAAGTCCTGCCCGCGTCTGTTCCCCTTCAGAAGCTGCCCTAATTCAGCTCTCCCTGCATCCCTATTTGCGGCCTCCAAGAACACCGAAAACTTGCCCAAACTTCAGAGAACTTCCTCTCGTCCTGTCTCAACCTCTCATTAAGTTACATCTACAGCTCACTGTGTATCCAAACCACAAGCTCCTCTGAGACATCAGTTGCACAACGTCAGTAACTGGAGGAGAGCAGCCTGCAGGGCACCGTCCTCTGACTCCGCCCTGCCCGTTCCGCTGGGGAAAGTGTTGTGCTCTCTATGTCCGCGGGTCTAATCCCACCCCTGCCACCAACCGGCAGTGTGACCTCAGGGAAGCTGCTTCACCTTCTCTGGATCTCCTCGCCTCCTCGCTTGCAAAAGGAGGTGTCAGGGCACGTAATCCTTGATATCCTTCCCAATTCTGTGATCCTGGAACACTTACCTTCCAGCCAACACTCCCCGAACTGTGCCCCCCAGCTGCCTTCTACACACACACGCGCACACACACAAATGCACACAATACATCCACTTCACCAGGAGTCAGCTTACCCTCCCTGGTCACACATATCCCCTAAATGTGCCCCTAGCTGCCTTCTACACACACACATACCTGCACACGTACACACTACATCCGCTTCTCCACCAGGACTCTGCTTACCCTCTCTGGTCACACACACACACACACACTCACACACACACACTCAGAGTCACTCCCAAGTGGCACAGGCAAGGCCCCTAAGGGGTCCTCCTTGAAGCAGAGCCCCCTGTGGGCAGAGATCACCAAGGGTGCCTGGTCTGAGACACANCTTCAGAGATTCAGAATCCAACATCATTCACCATCAGTTATCACTAGACACAACGTAGCCACCAGCTCCCTGACCCCGGGCACCCGTGGCTCTGTCTCATCTGTGGAGTCAGTCCAAGACCACACTGCTGAGTAGGCTCAAGAAAGGTCCCAGTGAGCCGCTGGCAGCCTCCCAGGGTGGAGGGAGGCTCTCAAGAAGCCTGGGGGACAGGCTCCAAGGCAGCCTGCGGGAGGCTTCTACCAGTGAGGGCTTCGGCTGGCCAGTAGATGGAACACCGGGTACCAGCAGGAGGGTAGAGGGAGGGAAAGGCCAATTCTTTTAGCAAAATAGCATCAGGGACAGAGAACTATAATCTTGTATCAGAAAACATGGTTAAAGACCCAACTCCACCATTTCAAGTCCCTCAGGACCTTGGTTCCTCACACACCAAAAGCATCCAGCCCAACACAGGAATGGTGGCTAATGTTTGCTGGCCACCTGCTCTGTGCCAGGCGTGGGCTCCATGCTCCACGTTCACTGATTCGTTTCATCCCTGCAGCAAGCCGAGGAAGTAAGATACCATTATTAACTCCACTGTACTAAAGAGGAACCTGAGGGACAGAGAAGATAAGCTAGTTGCTCGTCTGAGGTTGTGAGGTTGCTCACTCNCATCCCTGCAGCAAGCCGAGGAAGTAAGATACCATTATTAACTCCACTGTACTAAAGAGGAACCTGAGGGACAGAGAAGATAAGCTAGTTGCTCGTCTGAGGTTGTGAGGTTGCTCACTCGTGTCCGACTCTTTGCAACCCCATGGACTGCAGTCTACCAGGCTCCTCCGTCCATTGGATTTTCCAGGCAAGAATGCTAGAGTGGGTTGCCATTGCCTTCTCCAGGAGATCTTCCCAACCCAGGGATTGAACCCAGGTCTCCCGCATTGTAGGCAGATGCTTTATCATCTGAGCCACCAGGGAAGTCCTGGTCATGAGGTCAATAAAGCCAACAGGCAGTTTCTGGCTGCTGCCCACCTCANTCGTGTCCGACTCTTTGCAACCCCATGGACTGCAGTCTACCAGGCTCCTCCGTCCATTGGATTTTCCAGGCAAGAATGCTGGAGTGGGTTGCCATTGCCTTCTCCAGGAGATCTTCCTAACCCAGGGATTGAACCCAGGTCTCCCGAGTTGTAGGCAGATGCTTTATCGTCTGAGCCACCAGGGAAGTCCTGGTCATGAGGTCAATAAAGCCAACAGGCAGTTTCTGGCTCCTGCCCACCTCAGAGGCTCAATATAGGAGTCTGATGGCCACGTGAAAGCAAGACCCAGCTGGGGCACCTTGTCCTCGTTCTCACAAAATTCTCCACATGCCAGCAGAGGTCCTGTGTGCAAACGCGCAGAAATGATAAGGGTCACCCCAGAGTTGGCCACTCCTTCTGCAAGTCCCCTCCCCCAGCCCCAAGCCCGCCCAAGCCCCTGCCCCAGTCTCTGCGCTGCGCCCACCTGGGGCTCCGCTCACCAGGAACCTCTCACACAGGTCAAGAGCGCTCTGCCCTCACCTCCCTGTCTCTTCTGCCTCCGCCACTTCTGTCAGCAGGGCCTTCTCTCTGCCACCCCCACCAAGCTCGATAAACGAACGATGTTCTTGGGAGCAGGGCTTCCTTCTCTCCTTTCTGAACTTTTGCTGACACCTGAAACGCCACCCTCCACCTATACCTGTAGGTGCGTGTAAAACAATGCGGGGTGCGTTTTCCCAACTGAATTGCAATGGTTCTCGTCTGCATTCTCACAGCGACTCAGTCAGATGGTCAGAAACACTTGAGCACTTGTCCCTGGGTGCCACGAGGGGGTTACAAAACCAGGTCAAGTCTAGAAACTCCACCCCATGGAAGCTCAGGGGATAAAAGGCTGATAAAGCGTGTTTCGGAGGACAGAAGCCAAACCCCAAGTCTTCAGCACCAACACAAGCACAGCCACTCACAAAGGTGTTTCTGAGCTCCAGCCCCTGAACTCATTTCCTTCCGTTTTTTCATCGAGTTCCAGAGTTGGAAAGAACATCACCTGATACAGTTATGTTCCAGGACAACAGAAGAAACTGGATCACTCACTGAAATGTATTATAAGGAGACTGGACTTGTCCATGTGTGTTCCAGGATAGGGGAGGGTGTGTGTGTGTGTGTGTGTGTGTGTGCGTGTGTGTGCAACCAAAGATAACTGTACCAGTGCGGCTGAGAATTCCCTTACCTCTTCCTGAGTCCCACTGTAACTCCTGCCCCCAAGCTCTCCACCCACCTCAATCCTCCAGCCTTATCTCCCCAACCCGTGAAAGATGACCTCATCTCCCATGTTACCAAGGCAATTCAGCTCCACTCCATCCCTCTTTGATGAGTCCCTCTCCAAGCCCTCCTATTTCAGGCTCACCTTATGAAAAGAACATCCAAAGACCTTTCGTAATGTAACCTCAGCCCCAGCTTTACACCTCGGCCCCGCTAGTCACCAGCCTGAACTCCTACCAGTCAGCAAGACTATTCACCATGCACTCCCTCCCTGTGTTTTATGCTTTCCACTGCCTGCATCTTAGGCCCATTTCATTAACTGGTGACCCCCTCCTCTAACCTCCACCTCCCCCAACCCCATCCATCTTTGAGAACCTAGATGAAACACCACGGGCTTCAAAAAGCTTCCACCCACCCAAATGTAATCTCTCTCTCCCCCGCCATCTCTGCCCTCTCCCCACAGGACCAGGTATTACAGCCATGGGTGTACCTCCTGATGACCCTAGACTACACGGGCCAGAAGGAAGGTTTTACCCACTTTGACTGTAGCTACAACTTCCAGCTCCGTACCTTTCCCCCTAAGTACCAGCTGCTTAGACAACAGACAGAATGGAAAAAAAAAAAAAAAAAAAATATATATATATATATAGGATAGTGAAGGAAAAGGTCACTAGAACCAAAGTTCTGTGGTTGAACCACAGAACTGAATGCTGTTAGAGCCTACAGGGGCCTTGGAGAACGCCTACTCCTAACGAAGAAGCTGTAAGGATGCCACAGTGGTCAGCACGGAGAATCCAGCCAGGTCCTCCAGCATAGCCCCAAGAGCTCCTGAGACCCAGGGTGGTCAACAGTCTCGTAACTTAAGCTTGCATCTGCCCCCTTCAGGGTGCAGAGCTGTCAGTCCAGGCTCGCTCCACAGCAGGGACCACGCCCAGGAGTAGAAAGAACCAGAGTCTCATCCAGCCTTCTGGGCTCCCCTCTGTAAGGAAGGACCAAAGGACTTCAACAGCCCTCCCTGACGCTCAAGCTCAGGCGCCATCTGCTGGTCAGGATCAGCACTGCGCCTGGACCTGCCACCCCAAGGGCGGTCAGACCAAGGCCAAGACCAACCCCAACCCACTCCAGAACCAAGTCACTTGGCAGACAGCAGCAATGACCCCACCTCCTAGAGCTCTGACTGCTGACTGCTCAACCTGTCGTGCAAGATGTAAGCCTAACATTCAAAATAAAAGGAAAACAGTAAGCTTCTTTTTGGTAATGATAGAAACTCCTAAGGCGCAGACACAAAAAAAGTGATTCCTAAAGGGTTTCTGCCAAACAGAAGTTCTGCTAGAGAGGAGACAAAGCACTGTCCAGATCAGAAGATCTGAGGTCTCATCCCATCCCTCACATGCCACTCCCTCAGCCACGTGGTCCCCTCACTAGCAGCACCCCACCTCCCGAAAGAGGCCAGTCCCTACACCGGGAATAGGATCACTTCACCTCCCCTCACCTCGACACTGCCTGCTGTCCAGGGCTGTGAACTGATCTGACACCAAACGCACATCACGGAGTCCAGAAGAGCTGCAGCCTCACCTCACGCCCCACGCTGGGGACATCCCCTCAGGGCCAGCCCTATCCTCCAGGGACAGGGATCAGTCTGAGAGCACTAAGGGCTCTGCTCACGAGGCAGACATGGAGCCAGTCGGGGCAGGCTGGGCACACCAGCCTCCAGCTCCTCTCTGGCCACCTCTTTCCTCTCCTCGGTGTGAGATTTAGGGGCAGCCACGTGACCGATCTTTGGGGCTTCTCTGCTGGCTCAGTGGTAAAGAATCCACCTGCCACTGCAGGAGACACGGGTTCCATCCCTGGGTCAGGAAGATCCCCCTGGAAAAGGAAATGGCAACCCACTTAAGTAGTCTTGCCTGGAAAATTTCACGGACAGAGGCGCCTGGCGGGCTACTGTCCATGGGGCCGCAAAGAGCCCCAGAGCAACTGAACACGCGTGCATTCTTTGAGCTCCAGGTGACCTCAGGGTCCACCCGAGGACTCGCTCCTAGAAAGAAGACAGCGACGCACGGCAGGCTCGGCTCCCTTTAACCACTCCTGGAACCAGGGATGAAGTGGAGGGTCCCAGGGCAGCCGTGGCGCTCAGGATTAGAAGAGCCAGCTCAAACGTCTTCCGGGGGCAGGGCAGGGGCTGCTCCCCAAGAAACGTCACAGGAGGGGCTAGGGGCGGAGGGAAGGGCAGAGTGAGTGACTTTCCCCGCCCTGACTCCCCCACACCCACCTACCCTGCTTCCCACGCGGCCCCCTTTCCCTCCCTCCGCCCACAGGCTGAGAAAGTGTGTCACCAGGAACAAATGCCATCCTCCCGGGAGGGAGGGGGAGGAAGGGGTGAGGCAAGACTTTGACTGCGTGTCTGTGGGGGCCAGGGGAAGAACCCCGAGGCTTCTGAGCTTCCCAGCCGGGAGGGACGGCCCCTCCAAGCCACGGCCTTGACATTAGTCTCCCTCTCAGCGGGCTCGAGACCAGCTGTGGGGCAGGAGACACAGGCCACCACACTCAGGATGGCTTGGCTGGGGGGGTTGCCGAGACAAGGGGCCCTGAAGAGGCAGGCAGCGTCTCCCAACCCCAGACACCCTGCAGCCGGCTGGGCAGGTGGGCACACCATGACTGCTGATGCCCCGAGCTTCCCATCTTGCTCCACCCTGGCCTGGAGGAAAGCCGCCGCCCTGCTTTTGCCTCCCGCTCCAGCTCCAAGGGTTAAGCTGCTGCCGTCTCTCCCTGCCTCCGCCCCCGCTGAGCTGCCACGGTGCCCAGCAATGGTGCACTTCACACTGCTATTACAGTGACTTATTTAGTGTTCATCTGGGGGTGCCTCTAAATGCTGTAGGAAGCAGGAGGCCAACCATCTTGGCAAGAAGCACAGGCACGCGGGGGCTGAGCCATGCTGCTGCCGTCCCCTTGGCCTGCAGCCCTGCTGTCCTCACCCCGCTCTGCCCACCCTGTAGCCTGCTCCTGACTCAGCCCTAAATCAGGTCTACTCTTCACTCAATCTTCCACCCCTGCCCCATCCCCTTGGAGGAGATGTTCCTCCATAGGAAGTAAGTCCACCGAGGTGTCTATGCTCAGAACCATTATACCAAATAAATTCTCATGCTGCTGAGAAAGTTCTAGGACCTACAGCAGATTTCCCAACCTGGGAATCTGGCCAAAAGGACTGAGAACCCCCAGGGAATTTAACTTTGGAGACCAGTGGGATTCGATTACAGAACTTACACAGGACTGGGGAGACAGGCTCTTGGAGGGCACAAACAAAATCTTGTGGGCACCAGGACCCAGGAGAAAGGAGCCCTCCTGTGTGATCCAGTGCCCACCCCTCTCCCAGAGAGTCAGATAATCAGGCCAGGCCAGGCCGTCAATGAGGAGTGGGACATCTCTGGAGGGATGCCAGGCATGTGATGCCAGCTCTACATTAAGGGACCGACAGTCAGGGCCAGCTGCATGCAGATCAGCAAAAACGGAACTGAGCTTTATGAACCTCTACCCCAACTCTGCCTGGTCTGCAGTGGCCTAAGGAAACTGTCACTTATCAGTCATTGGTTCATTAAACAAACACCGGTGCCCCCGATACAGCATGTACTATTCTGGAACTGCAGACAGGAATAAAAGGACCACCATGGTGTTCATCCCCAGACTTCACAGCTCGCAGTGAAACCACCTAGACACAACTAACCAACCCATGAGAAGCACAAGCGGAGGGAGCAAAGGTGTGCAGAGGGTCAGAGAAGACTTCACGAGAGAGCTGGGATTTGGCCAGGACCCCAGCATCTAGCACAGTGCCTGGCATTTGGTAGATAGACAGAGAGATGAGCCAGTGGCCTAGGAGCACAAGGAACGACTGACAGGGAGAGGGTGGGGTAAAGAGATTCCAGGCAGATGAAGACCATGGCACGTTGAAAGTGGACGGGGTGGGCCTCGAAAGCCCAGCCAAAGATTTTATTTGGGGAAATTAGGAAGTATCAGAGGTAATAAAATAATTTCAGGAAAGGCGTCAGCTGATCTAGGCTTGACATTTAAGATTATTTTGCTCAGAAAAATCCTAGAAGATCCAAACGATTCTCTCTCTAAGAGGAGAACTGCTGGGACTTACCTGGTGGACCAGGGGCTAAAATTCCATACTTCCAATGCAGAGGGTATGGGTTTGATCCCTGGTTAGGGAACTAAGATCCCATATGCTCTGCTTCATAGACAAAAAAAAAATTGTTTTTAATTAAAAAAGGGAAAAAAGAAATAAAAATAATTTCTTTTAAAAAGGAGAATTTCAAATGTAGTAATAGGTGAAGGGAGAAAAGCTTTACTGAATAGAGTTCTCATAGGTACCATGAAATTCTAGCACATAGTCTGTAAGCCTGGGCCTGCTCTGTAGATCCTCGAAGATGGCTGTTCCAACCACCCCCTCCCCAGAATCACGATGAGTGGATCAGGCCAACAAGGATCCACACCACTGGGCCCAGTCTGGGTTCCACACATCCTGCAGGTCACTGGCATGAGTCCAAAGGAGCATGACCAGGGCCGCATACAGAACAGCCCTCAGCCCCTTTGTGGCTCCAGGGTCAGAAAGAAGATCAAGGAAGTTTGAGGAAGCAGGCATCAGCCCTTAGGATGAAGCGCTTATTAGTTAGCGATGACTGATAATAGAACAGACCACATTAGGCAGCCCGTAAGAGAATAAGCTTCCTGTCACTGCAGGTAATCAAGCAGAAGCCCAGCGATGTCCCGCAAGTCACTGCACTGAATGATTAGGACAGCTCACTGATAGAGCAGGGCGCTGGAACCGTGTACTAACAGTCCCCTTGGACGCTTTACCTGATCACTCTCAGCCTCCATCCCTCATCCACCAAACAGGCTTATTGATAGTACGCGTCTTGTAGGTTTGTCATAAGGACTAAGTGAAATAGTGTGTGGGAAACAACAGAGCTTGGAGCACACAGTAAACTCTCAACAACTGACAACAGCTATTAGACTGAAGCGTATGAATCGTCCTAGGTTACAGGTCAAGTGAAGTGAAGTGAAGTCGCTCAGTCGTGTCCGACTCTTTGCAACCCCGTGGACTGGAGCCCACCATGCTCCACTGTCCATGGGGTTTTCCAGGCAAGAGTACTGGAGTGGGTTGCCATTTCCTTCTCCAACAGGTGAAAAATAGTCTAAACATACCAACTATTTCATATGGTCTAGGTAATATTTTTTACTGAGGGCCACTCACGTTCCTTCTAACCTTCCTGATTTCACACTGAAAGTTTCCATGATCCCCACCTCTGTTGGATCTCCAGGGCCTGGGGCCAAGAAAAGAACTCTGCAGGGTCTTTCTGGAAACACACTGTACAGGAAGGGACCCACCCCTCCCGGCGGAGGCGGGTACCTCTTTGCCCAGGTCCTCGCGGATGACCTGGCGGACTTCCTTCATGCTGCTCTGCGGGGCCTGGCTGTGTAGCACCTTCAGCGTGCTGGTGTACTCCTCCGGCAGCAGGTAGTCCAGAGCCCCCAGGTGCTGGCCCACCTTGATGAACGTGCCCCGGTTGGCACAGCAGAGCTCACAGAGGCGCCTGGCAGAGCGGAGGTGCACCTACAGGGAGATAGAGGGGACCAGAAAGGCGTGAGTGCTCATTGCCCACTGGGCGCTCTTCTCTTTTCCTGCCCGCTCTGCTTGGACACGCCACTTCATCCCCCAGTGCACGTGCACACACACCATCAATCACCTTCAGTCTCCTGGTACACACACACACCCCATCATTCACCTTCAGTCTCCTGGTATGCACACACAGACACACACACACACACACACCCCTCATCATTCACCTTCAGTCTCCTGGTACGTGCACACACACACACACACACCCNGCTGGAACCGTGTACTAACAGTCCCCTTGGACGCTTTACTTGATCACTCTCAGCCTCCATCCCTCATCCACCAAACAGGCTTATTGATAGTACGCGTCTTGTAGGTTTGTCATAAGGACTAAGTGAAATAGTGTGTGGGAAACAACAGAGCTTGGAGCACACAGTAAACTCTCAACAACTGACAACAGCTATTAGACTGAAGCGTATGAATCGTCCTAGGTTACAGGTCAAGTGAAGTGAAGTGAAGTCGCTCAGTCGTGTCCGACTCTTTGCAACCCCGTGGACTGGAGCCCACCATGCTCCACTGTCCATGGGGTTTTCCAGGCAAGAGTACTGGAGTGGGTTGCCATTTCCTTCTCCAACAGGTGAAAAATAGTCTAAACATACCAACTATTTCATATGGTCTAGGTAATATTTTTTACTGAGGGCCACTCACGTTCCTTCTAACCTTCCTGATTTCACACTGAAAGTTTCCATGATCCCCACCTCTGTTGGATCTCCAGGGCCTGGGGCCAAGAAAAGAACTCTGCAGGGTCTTTCTGGAAACACACTGTACAGGAAGGGACCCACCCCTCCCGGCGGAGGCGGGTACCTCTTTGCCCAGGTCCTCGCGGATGACCTGGCGGACTTCCTTCATGCTGCTCTGCGGGGCCTGGCTGTGTAGCACCTTCAGCGTGCTGGTGTACTCCTCCGGCAGCAGGTAGTCCAGAGCCCCCAGGTGCTGGCCCACCTTGATGAACGTGCCCCGGTTGGCACAGCAGAGCTCACAGAGGCGCCTGGCAGAGCGGAGGTGCACCTACAGGGAGATAGAGGGGACCAGAAAGGCGTGAGTGCTCATTGCCCACTGGGCGCTCTTCTCTTTTCCTGCCCGCTCTGCTTGGACACGCCACTTCATCCCCCAGTGCACGTGCACACACACCATCAATCACCTTCAGTCTCCTGGTACACACACACACCCCATCATTCACCTTCAGTCTCCTGGTATGCACACACAGACACACACACACACACACCCCTCATCATTCACCTTCAGTCTCCTGGTACGTGCACACACACACACACACACCCTCCATGATTCACCTTCAGTCTCCTGGTATGCACACACACACACACACACACACANGGCACCATCTCTCTGCCCCTCCTCCAACTTCGTTTTCACTCCCAGCTCAATAACTTGCCTTTTGACGATCTCATTACCAATAACCTTGTTGTAATGAGCTTTAATCTGCCTTGTATTAATTAAAAGCATTGTCATTAGCCAGCTTGGGTTGGGATTTGGGGGGAGGGGGGAGTGGGCAGTGAATAGCTAATAAGATCAACTCAGTACTGATTAATTATTGATTGGGAGGGATGGAGCAAAGGCCTAAGGAGGGCAATCCTTTACTCATGCCTAAATCCCAAAGAGTAGGGAAGAAAAGTACCAAAGCCAGCCTGAACCAGTAGGGCTCCCCCATCAGAACTGGGCAATTGGGCAGTATCTCCAACGGGGTTTCGGGATTTGAGTGTGAGACACAGATGAAAGAGACAGACACACATATGACCCCACATGTCACAGGAAGAGACGGTACAAGAGAAGGTCACAGACAGGCTCCAAAGCACACAAGCCTCTTGACAGATTCTTCCAATCAAAGACTCTACACCCAGAGGAAATGCACTGACAAGCAAATAGTGTTATCTCTGGGCAGTGAGGTTACAAGAGTACTCTTCTTTACAGGTCCTTCTGTATTTCTCAAATTTCCTAAAACTAATATTTATCATATCAATAGAGGAGAATTTTTTTAAAAATAATCTCTTCCTCAACATCTTCTGGAAATAGAAGTCCAGCCCCAAATTCTCTACCACACAGACTGGACCAGCTTGGTGCAGAATCCAGCACTGTTTCCCCGATTTTGCAGGGTGCTATGATCCACATGTGTGTTTTTCATCATGAAAATGGAATTGCAACTCCCCCTTCATCCCCAAGAAATCAAGCCAGGACGGTCTCCAAAGTCTCTTTTCTGGATGTCACCCTTTGCTTTAAGGTTTTACTTAATGAGCAAAGTAAAACTCATCATGTCTTGTGGGGGGAAAAAAAAGTTGCAGTTCATAAAGTTTTGAAGAAGCTTGACCACAGATTTAATCCTACCCTTTAGCAGCATCTTCTGTCCCTTCTCTGACTGACTACCTGTCATGTAGATCCTGGTTAAACTGCAACTCTAAACTTGAAGTTGCTGAAGCCATAATCTTGAAGTCATCTTTAACATCTCTTTCCAAACGGGGACCAAAATTACCTTCCTCGTCTGAAGTAATAAAAACTGGGCATCAGGAAAGGAAGGGGAGTGATTCCTGAGAGATGCAAGGCAAACACAGTGAACCTATGGTTGCCCAAATTCACAGCACTGAGGGTTTCCAGGCCACAGGGCAGGGAAAGGGGAGCCAGGCAGCACCCAGAAGACTCTGAGCTGAAGACAGAGCTGAGAGTCCAGNGTTGCCCAGATTCACAGCACTGAGGGTTTCCAGGCCACAGGGCAGGGAAAGGGGAGCCAGGCAGCACCCAGAAGACTCTGAGCTGAAGACAGAGCTGAGAGTCCAGGGAGACCACAGCAGCTAGAGTTCACAGGGCAGAGTACTGGAGAGCAGAGAGCCATACCAAGAAGGGACTCTGAAGAGCCGCCTGGGGTCTGCTTCATGTATCTGGTTGAGTAACAGCACATACACACAAGAAAACTACGCAAGCCAGAAAAACAACAACCACAAAAGACTAGGGTTAACAGTCCCTGTGCGTTCATATAGGTCTATTTCCACTAGCTGGACTAGAAGACCTCATAATTCTTGAGATATCTGCTATAATACCCAGAAGAAGGGAATATCCCAAACTAAACACCCTTCCATTCCCAAGCAATAAATACTAAAAGACTTGAAAAAAAAAAAAAACACTGTCTCCAAGTAACTTAACTGTGTCCCAGAACAAAGCTTTAGAACATTTATAAAAATACAAATATATCTAGTACCCCAAAAGACAAAATTGCCATGTCTAGCACCTAATAAAATATTTACCAGGTATTCAGAGAAACAGAAAAATACAACACATTATGAGAAAGAAAAAAAATCAATCAATCAAAACCAACTCAAAACTGAAACCGGTATTAGTAAAAGAGGACAATTGTTATAACTGTATTTCATACGTTCAAAATGTTAAGCAGCTGCTGCTGCTAAGTCACTTCAGTCCTGTCCGACTCTGTGCGACCTCACAGACGGCAGCCCACCAGGCTCCGCCGTCCCTGGGATTCTCCAGGCAAGAACACTGGAGTGGGTTGCCATTTCCTTCTCCAATGCATGAAAGTGAAAAGTGAAAGTGAAGTTGCTCAGTCGTCTCTGACTCTTAGCGACCCCATGGACTGTAGCCCACCAGGCTCCTCTGTCCATGGGATTTTCCAGGCAAGAGTACTGGAGTGGGCTGCCACTGCCTTAAGCAGAGGCACGGACAATATTAAAAAAAAGAATGAGATCCAAATGAAACTTCTAGAGACTGTAACTTTTGATATGAATAACACACGGGATGACGCGTCCCTGGTGGTTCAGTGGTGCAGTCTCTGCACTTTCACTGCAGGGGGATGCAGGTTCTATCCCACATGCCTTGCAACAACCCCCCCACCAAAAATACACTGGGTAGGATAAATGGATGATTAGACATTGTAGAAGAAAGGTTAGTGAACCTCAAGTCCTAGTAATAGAAACTATTCAAAATGAAACAAAAATAAAAAGCTTTAATGAAAAGAGCAGCAGTGATCTATGGGACAACTTCAAGCAATCTTATAAACATTGGAATGCTGGAATCCGCAAAAGAGAGGTCAGGGAGAGAAGGGGGGAAAAAATACTTGAAGAAATAATACCTGAAATTTTTCAAATTTGATTTTTAAAAAATTATAAACCAATAGATCCAAGAATCTCAATAAGCCCCAAGCATAAGAAAGAAAGAAAACTGCATAATGCACTTATTCAAAATCAGTGACTAAGAGAAAATCCTGAAAGTATCCAGAGGAAAAAAGACACATTATAGAGAAAGGAACAAAGATAAGAATGACAGCAGATCTCTCGCTGGGAACAATATAAGCAGAAGTTAGTGGAGGAACATCTCTGACAGCACTGAAAGAAAACCTATCTATACCCAGCAAAAACATCTCTTAAAACCAAAGGTAAACTAAAAGCTCTTTAAGACATATAAACGCTGATAGAATTCATCTCCGTACACAATCAGAAATGTTAGAAGATATCCTTCAGGCAGAAAGAAAATGATTCCAGAAGTAAGTATGGATCTGTTGATATAAAAGGGACAAAGAGACCAGAAATAGAAACTTCATAGATAAAGGTACAGGACTTCTTTTTCAGTACATAAATAGTATAACATGAACTTTATAGCATATGTAAAAGTAAAACGTATTACAATAGCATAAAGGCTGGAAAGAAAGAAATTAAAGTATATCATTATAAGATTCTTTGCATTATTCTGTGAAGTAGTACAATGTCACTTNAGAAATAAGTATGGATCTGTTGATATAAAAGGAACAAAGAGACCAGAAATAGAAACTTCATAGATAAAGGTACAAGACTTCTTTTTCAGTACATAAATAGTGTAACATGAACTTTATAGCATATGTAAAAGTAAAACGTATTACAATAGAATAAAGGCTGGAAAGAAAGAAATTAAAGTATATCATTATAAGATTCTTTGCATTATTCTGTGAAGTAGTACAATGTCACTTATATGTAGACTATGACAAGTTAAAGATGCACGCCATAAACTGATGCAATCACTAAAATAATAAAAAGACTTCTAGTTCATAAGCCAACAAAGGAGACAAAAATGCAACCATGAAAAAAATTCAATCCAAAAGAAGGCATGAGAGAAAACAAAGCATAAATAGGACAAGTAGAAAACCAGTAACAAGGGGAAAGATGTAAATCTAACCATGTCAATAATCTCATCAAATATAAGTGGTCTCAGTTCAGTTTAGTCGCTCAGTCGTGTCCGACTCTTTGCGACCCCGTGAATCGCAGCACGCCAGGCCTCCCTGTCCATCACCAACTCCTGGAGTTCACTCAGACTCACAACCATCGCGTCAGTGACGCCATCCAGCCATCTCATCCTCTGTCCTCCCCTTCTCCTCCTGCCCCCAATCTCTCCCAGCATCAGAGTCTTGTGCAATGAGACAACTCTTCAGATGAGGTGGTCTAAACACCCAAATTAAAAGTCAGAGATTGTCAAATTAGATAAAAAAGAGTCAAGTATATGTTATCTATAAGAAACTGTCCTCTTAATATTAAAACACAAACAGGTTAAATGAAAAGGATGGAAAAGGATATACATGCCAATGTCAATTAAAATAAAGCTGGAATGACTATGTATGTAGCAGACAAAGAAACTCTGACTCAAGATGGTGTCACAGCTGAAGGATACCACTTAAGGAAGAAATATTGCTCTTTCAGAAAACTGAAGATTGGATTAGGAGGTATTCTTTCTATGAAACCAATGTAATGCCAATATCAAAACCAGATAGAAAATATAAGGGAGAGAAAGAAGCTATAAACCAATATTCATAGTGAACACAGAAACAAAAATTCTTTTTTTAAAAAAAGTGTTAGCAAATTGAGCCCAATTTATAAATAGGTTCTATTCTCATTACAACCTATCATATAGTGCACAATTTTTATTTGTCTCCCTACAAGCAACATTAATTTTGATGGTTATCCACCTAACCTTCTCACTTATTTGTTTTCTTTTTATAATTAAGTACTGTATNATTTATAAACAGGTTCTATTCTCATTACAACCTATCATATAGTGCACAATTTTTATTTGTCTCCCTACAAGCAACATTAATTTTGATGGTTATCCACCTAACCTTCTCACTTATTTGTTTTCTTTTTATAATTAAGTACTGTATGAGGAAGTCTTTTCAAATTATATAAATAGCCAGTTCTTTACTGAAATTTCAATTTATTCATTTGTTTATTTATATCAGTATGGACTCACGGGTTTCTAAATTTTTTCAGTGGATCATAATTCATTACTCTCATTGTTTGTTTCACAGCCTCACTGAGATACTTTGACACAATAAAGTACACATATTTAAAATGTATGACCTGATAATTTTGACATATGCATACACTTACAAATCCATCACCATAATCAAGCAAGTTAAACATATCCAACACCCCCAAAAGCCTTGATTTCCCTTGATAATTCCAGTCCCATCCCTCCACATACCTCCCATCTCCAGAAAACCACTCATCTGCATCCTATCAGTATAGCCTAGAATTCTGTAGAGTTTTATATAAGTGGAATCACATGGTTTTTTTTTTTACCTAGTCTTTTTCCCTCAACACAATTTTTCTGAGATCCATCATGTTCTTACATGTCTCAACAGTTTATTCTTTTTTTCTTACTTTTTTTTCTTATTGCATTGCATAAATATGTTAATTTCACAATTTCTTTACTTATTCATCAGCTGATATACATTTGGGTTATTTCTAGTATTGAAGTACAAATAAAGCTGTTCTCAATATTCATGTTCAAGTCTTTGTGCAGACATGCTTTCATTTCTTACAGGCAAATACTTAGGAATGTAGTGGTCAAATTGTATGGCAGGGATATGCTGAATTTTTTAAGAAATTAAACTGTTTTCTAAAGTGGTTGTACCATGTTACATTCCCACCAACAGTGTATGAGAGTTCCTCCACATTCTCCCAATGCTCGGCATAATGTCTTTTGCATTTTAGTCATTCTAACATATGCGCACTTGTATTTCATTATGGTTTAACGGCACTAAGCATAGGCGGCTNACAGTGTATGAGAGTTCCTCCACATTCTCCCAATGCTCGGCATAATGTCTTTTGCATTTTAGTCATTCTAACATATGCGCACTTGTATTTCATTATGGTTTAACGGCACTAAGCATAGGCGGCTGCGACTGGCCGACGCACTAAGTGTGACAGAGAGGAGCTACCCCACATCCGAGGTCAGGGGCAGAAGCCGAGAGTGCCAGGCTGCGTCTGTGCAGGATCAGCCGAAAGGAGCTACCCTGCGTCCAAGGTCAGGGGCAACGTCCNCCTGGGATTTCTTTGGAAGGAATGATGCTGAAGCTGAAACTCCAGTACTTTGGCCACCTCATGGGAAGAGCTGACTCACTGGAAAAGACTCTGATGCTGGGAGGGATTGGTGGCAGGAGAAGGGGACGACAGAGGATGAGATGGTCGGATGCCATCACTGACTTGAAGGACTTGAGTCTTAGTGAAGTCCGGGAGTTGGTGATGGACAGTGAGGCCTGGCGTGCTGCCATTCATGGGGTCGCAAAGAGTCGGACACGACTGAGCAATTGAACTGAACTGAAGACTAATAATGTTGAAAATCTCTTCATGTGTTTCCTTGCCATCTCTGTGTCTTCTCTGGTGAAATCTCAATCTTTAGTCCATTTTTAGTGACTTGTTCGCTTTCTTATTATTGGGTTCTAGGCATTCTGTATACATTCCATACACAAATACTTTATCAAATAAATGATCTGCAAATACTTTCTGCCGGTCTGTGGCTTGTCTTTCCTTTAACATTTTTCCAAAAAGAAATTTTTTTATCTTAATGAAGTAAAATTTATGACTTTTTCCTTCATTGATCATGCTTTTGGTGTTGTATCTATGGAATCTTTGCATAACCCAAATTACAACTATTTTCCCCTATGTTTCCTTCTAAAAGTGTTAAATTTTCAGTTTTTACATGTAGTTGTGTGATCTATTTGGAAGCCATTTTTCTACATGGTGTGACATATGGATCAAAGTTCAATTTTGCACATGAACATCTAACTGTTCCAGCACTGTTTGTTGAAAAGACACACCTTTCTACACTGAACTGCCTTTTCACCATTGAAAAAAAATTCACTGTTCATATTATGTGTGGGTCTATTTCTGGATCATTTAATCTGTTCCATAGATTATTTTGTCTATCTTTACACCAATACCACACTATTTTGATTACTATACGTTTATAGTAAGTCTTGAAATCAGATAATTTTAGTCCTCAACNAATAATGTTGAAAATCTCTTCATGTGTTTCCTTGCCATCTCTGTGTCTTCTCTGGTGAAATCTCAATCTTTAGTCCATTTTTAGTGACTTGTTCGCTTTCTTATTATTGGGTTCTAGGCATTCTGTATACATTCCATACACAAATACTTTATCAAATAAATGATCTGCAAATACTTTCTGCCGGTCTGTGGCTTGTCTTTCCTTTAACATTTTTCCAAAAAGAAATTTTTTTATCTTAATGAAGTAAAATTTATGACTTTTTCCTTCATTGATCATGCTTTTGGTGTTGTATCTATGGAATCTTTGCATAACCCAAATTACAACTATTTTCCCCTATGTTTCCTTCTAAAAGTGTTAAATTTTCAGTTTTTACATGTAGTTGTGTGATCTATTTGGAAGCCATTTTTCTACATGGTGTGACATATGGATCAAAGTTCAATTTTGCACATGAACATCTAACTGTTCCAGCACTGTTTGTTGAAAAGACACACCTTTCTACACTGAACTGCCTTTTCACCATTGAAAAAAAATTCACTGTTCATATTATGTGTGGGTCTATTTCTGGATCATTTAATCTGTTCCATAGATTATTTTGTCTATCTTTACACCAATACCACACTATTTTGATTACTATACGTTTATAGTAAGTCTTGAAATCAGATAATTTTAGTCCTCAACTTTGTTCTCCTTTTTCAGTGTTACTTTCTAGAACTAACTCTAAAACCCTCTGCATTCTTTAAACTTGATAATCAGCCTGTCAATTTCTATTTTTAAAGCCTGCTGGGACTTTGATTGGGATGGTTATGAATCCAAGCTCCAGGAGTTGGTGATGGACAGGGAAGCCTGGTGTGCTGCAGTCCATGGGGTTGCAAAGAGTTGGACACGACTGAGCGACTGAACTGAACTGAAATTTAATTGGGGAAAATAGACATCTTAACAATACTGAGTCTTGCAACCCATGAACATGACTGCTGTTGTTCAGTCACTAAGTCATGTCTGACTCCTTGCAGCCCCTTGGACTTGCAGCACGCCAGGCTTCTCTGTCCTATATCATGAACACAATATATTTCTCTATTTCTCTCAGCAATGTTTAGATTCATATATATCGTTTCAGGAATTCCTCCTAAGTAAATAATCTAGGACATAGGCAAAACCCCTATGAACAGAGACATTCAATACAGTGCCAATTATAATAGAAAAACATATATGTAAATAGATGCTGAAGCTGAAGCTCCAGTATTTTGGTCACCTAATGCAAACAGCCGACTCACTGGAAAAGCCCCTGATGCTGGGAATGATTGAGGGCAGAAAGAGAAGAGGGTATCAGAGGATGAGATGGCTGGATGGCATCACCGATGCAATGGACATGAACTTGGTAAACTTTAGGAAATGGTGAGGGATTGGGGGGTGCGGTGCCTGGCATGCTGGAATCCATGGGGTCACAAAGAGTTGGACACAACTGGCCAATCTAACAATAAATAGATGCATCCTAAAAGCAGAAAAAGGGTTTATTATAGAACTAAATGGCACCCCACTCCAGTACTCTTGCCTGGAGAATCCCATGGAGGGAGGAGCCTGGTAGGCTACAGTCCATGGGGTCGCAAAGAGTCGGACACGACTGAGCAACTTCACTTTCACTTTATAGAACAGTCACACAGTTCAGTATTAAGTAGCCATTTTAACAGAAGATCATGAAGATTATTGTAATAACATGGAAAATGCTAAAGACAGCAGGCAAATAATAGAACAGCAAAGAGTTAGAAAGAAAGCATATCAAAATCATAATAAGTGTGAGTTGGTGAAATTATTTTTTTCTTAAATCTGTACATTTTTATCACTATTGCTTTAATAATTTTTTTCTATTTTTAGTTGATCTATAATTCACATACCATAAATTTCACCATTTTAAAATATACAGTTCTGTGGTTTTTACTATATTCACTTAAGTAGTATAACTATTAACATCATCACTATCTAATTCCAGAACATATAAATTGTTTTTTTTAATCTTATTATATTTTAGTCACACTTTATATAAATATCTATCNAAAGCCTGCTGGGACTTTGATTGGGATGGTTATGAATCCAAGCTCCAGGAGTTGGTGATGGACAGGGAAGCCTGGTGTGCTGCAGTCCATGGGGTTGCAAAGAGTTGGACACGACTGAGCGACTGAACTGAACTGAAATTTAATTGGGGAAAATAGACATCTTAACAATACTGAGTCTTGCAACCCATGAACATGACTGCTGTTGTTCAGTCACTAAGTCATGTCTGACTCCTTGCAGCCCCTTGGACTTGCAGCACGCCAGGCTTCTCTGTCCTATATCATGAACACAATATATTTCTCTATTTCTCTCAGCAATGTTTAGATTCATATATATCGTTTCAGGAATTCCTCCTAAGTAAATAATCTAGGACATAGGCAAAACCCCTATGAACAGAGACATTCAATACAGTGCCAATTATAATAGAAAAACATATATGTAAATAGATGCTGAAGCTGAAGCTCCAGTATTTTGGTCACCTAATGCAAACAGCCGACTCACTGGAAAAGCCCCTGATGCTGGGAATGATTGAGGGCAGAAAGAGAAGAGGGTATCAGAGGATGAGATGGCTGGATGGCATCACCGATGCAATGGACATGAACTTGGTAAACTTTAGGAAATGGTGAGGGATTGGGGGGTGCGGTGCCTGGCATGCTGGAATCCATGGGGTCACAAAGAGTTGGACACAACTGGCCAATCTAACAATAAATAGATGCATCCTAAAAGCAGAAAAAGGGTTTATTATAGAACTAAATGGCACCCCACTCCAGTACTCTTGCCTGGAGAATCCCATGGAGGGAGGAGCCTGGTAGGCTACAGTCCATGGGGTCGCAAAGAGTCGAACACGACTAAGCAACTTCACTTTCACTTTATAGAACAGTCACACAGTTCAGTATTAAGTAGCCATTTTAACAGAAGATCATGAAGATTATTGTAATAACATGGAAAATGCTAAAGACAGCAGGCAAATAATAGAACAGCAAAGAGTTAGAAAGAAAGCATATCAAAATCATAATAAGTGTGAGTTGGTGAAATTATTTTTTTCTTAAATCTGTACATTTTTATCACTATTGCTTTAATAATTTTTTTCTATTTTTAGTTGATCTATAATTCACATACCATAAATTTCACCATTTTAAAATATACAGTTCTGTGGTTTTTACTATATTCACTTAAGTAGTATAACTATTAATATCATCACTATCTAATTCCAGAACATATAAATTGTTTTTTTTAATCTTATTATATTTTAGTCACACTTTATATAAATATCTATCTTGAGTCTTTGAAATAAAAGTCTGTCTTCATTCAATTTATCAGTACCCATTAATAGCTGATAAAGGTTGTGAGTGCCCAGTATGTATGAGTTTCCTATTATGTTTTACTAACGCTCAAGTTCAATGAATAGTTTCATATTAAAATGAGAATCACACAAGATGCCAAATGACTTGTCAGCACAATGCAAGTACAAATAGGTCCCTGATTTATAATTTTCACATACTCTATAATCATTAGCTTCATTTCAATTGTTGATTCACTATATCAGCATATGTTATAAGCTGCTGGGAAACAAAACCTTGTTCATCACACACTCTGCAACAATGGTTGGTCCTCAGCAGTAAATGCACAATCCTTTACAGCACTCACATCATCTTACCTGGTCTAGGTAAGAGCCTTAGGTAGGTATCATCATTCTCTACATTGCACAAGTGTGGGAACTTCCACTGCTCAAAGGAAGTTAAGGGCCTTGCTAGGGTTACTCAGCCAGTAAATGGGAGACTCAGGGTTTGAGTCACAGTCTTCTGACTCCAAAACCCATCGCTTTCTGCTAGACTTTGGTGCCCCTCCAAACACACTGTTAAACATTCTTCATGAACGAGAAGGAAAAGGCCTGCTATGGGCCCCCAAAGCTGCCCTCCCGTATGCTCATAACAACTCCACTCCTACCCCCAGTGATTTCCCACACCCGGCAGGTCTGGGGCCCCAGAAGTCATCCCTGTAAGCCAGCTATTACCAAGATGGGGAACAAACCCATGAGTACACGGGGGCCTGGGAAACACCAGTCACACAAACCGCAATCAGGGAGCCACTGGAAGCAGGGCACAAGGCAGGCCCAGGAGGCATAATGGGTCTCATTGCAGACATTGGTCACGACCACAGGACTGTGCAGCCCCAGGAAGCAGGCCACAAAGGGGCAGGACGCTGGCCACGGTGGGAACAGGGACACGGCCTTCAACAGAAGTGAAAACGCTAGTCACTCAGCCATGTCCGACTCTCTGTGACCCTACAGACTATATAGCCCACCAGGCTCCTCTGTTCGTGGAATTCTCCAGGCAAGCATACTGGAGTGGGTAGCCATTCCCTTCTCCGGGGGAGCTTCCCAACTGCTACTGCTAAGTCGCTTCAGTCGTGTCCGACTCTGTGCGACCCCATAGACAGCAGCCCACCAGGCTCCCCTGTCCCTGGGATTCTCCAGGCAAGAACACTGGAGTGGGTTGCCATTTCCTTCTCCAGTGCATGAAAGTGAAAAGTGAAAGTGAAGTCGCTCAGTCGTGTCAGACTCTTCACAACCCCACGGACTGCAGCCTACCAGGCTCTTCTGTCCATGGGATTTTCCAGGCAAGAGTAGTGGAGTGGGGTGCCATCGCCTTCTCCAAACCAGGGATCAAACCCAGGTCTCCCATGTTGCAGGTAGATTCTTCACTGTCTGAGCCACCAGATGGTAATCCTCCAAAAGTCCCCACTGTCCTTGGTATGAAATTCACACTTCTACCAGGCCCATCATGATGCAACCCAGGTGTCCTCTGGGCTCATCTCTTACCTTCCCACTCCCTTCCCTTCCCCAACCACAGGGATCAGTCCTGCACCAGCCCCTGCTCCCCCCTGCCCCCCCACCACAGCCTTTGCACAGGCAGCTTCACAACCTCACCACCCCTCTCTCTCACCTGTCAAACCTGTTTTCAGCCTAGACCCTGGCATCAGTCCCCTCGCGTCTTCCTAGCCCCAGCCCAGCCCGTGCTCCCGTCCTCCCTGTCTCCTCTCCCAGATGCAGCTGCTGCCCACCANTCCTTTACAGCACTCACATCATCTTACCTGGTCCAGGTAAGAGCCTTAGGTAGGTATCATCATTCTCTACATTGCACAGGTGTGGGAACTTCCACTGCTCAAAGGAAGTTAAGGGCCTTGCTAGGGTTACTCAGCCAGTAAATGGGAGACTCAGGGTTTGAGTCACAGTCTTCTGACTCCAAAACCCATCGCTTTCTGCTAGACTTTGGTGCCCCTCCAAACACACTGTTAAACATTCTTCATGAACGAGAAGGAAAAGGCCTGCTATGGGCCCCCAAAGCTGCCCTCCCGTATGCTCATAACAACTCCACTCCTACCCCCAGTGATTTCCCACACCCGGCAGGTCTGGGGCCCCAGAAGTCATCCCTGTAAGCCAGCTATTACCAAGATGGGGAACAAACCCATGAGTACACGGGGGCCTGGGAAACACCAGTCACACAAACCGCAATCAGGGAGCCACTGGAAGCAGGGCACAAGGCAGGCCCAGGAGGCATAATGGGTCTCATTGCAGACACTGGTCACGACCACAGGACTGTGCAGCCCCAGGAAGCAGGCCACAAAGGGGCAGGACGCTGGCCACGGTGGGAACAGGGACACGGCCTTCAACAGAAGTGAAAACGCTAGTCACTCAGCCATGTCCGACTCTCTGTGACCCTACAGACTATATAGCCCACCAGGCTCCTCTGTTCGTGGAATTCTCCAGGCAAGCATACTGGAGTGGGTAGCCATTCCCTTCTCCGGGGGAGCTTCCCAACTGCTACTGCTAAGTCGCTTCAGTCGTGTCCGACTCTGTGCGACCCCATAGACAGCAGCCCACCAGGCTCCCCTGTCCCTGGGATTCTCCAGGCAAGAACACTGGAGTGGGTTGCCATTTCCTTCTCCAGTGCATGAAAGTGAAAAGTGAAAGTGAAGTCGCTCAGTCGTGTCAGACTCTTCACAACCCCACGGACTGCAGCCTACCAGGCTCTTCTGTCCATGGGATTTTCCAGGCAAGAGTAGTGGAGTGGGGTGCCATCGCCTTCTCCAAACCAGGGATCAAACCCAGGTCTCCCATGTTGCAGGTAGATTCTTCACTGTCTGAGCCACCAGATGGTAATCCTCCAAAAGTCCCCACTGTCCTTGGTATGAAATTCACACTTCTACCAGGCCCATCATGATGCAACCCAGGTGTCCTCTGGGCTCATCTCTTACCTTCCCACTCCCTTCCCTTCCCCAACCACAGGGATCAGTCCTGCACCAGCCCCTGCTCCCCCCTGCCCCCCCACCACAGCCTTTGCACAGGCAGCTTCACAACCTCACCACCCCTCTCTCTCACCTGTCAAAACTGTTTTCAGCCTAGACCCTGGCATCAGTCCCCTCGCGTCTTCCTAGCCCCAGCCCAGCCCATGCTCCCGTCCTCCCTGTCTCCTCTCCCAGATGCAGCTGCTGCCCACCAGCCCAGAACCAACAGCAGCAACCAGGGCTTCATCTCCAGCGCGCTTCCCCATCCTCTGATTTTCTGAACCTCTCTTAAAAAAAAAAAAAAACTAAGCTCCCGAGTGGGCTGCAGCTCTGGGTAGGACCACCTACCAGACCTGGGGCCAGACCATGGAAAGCAGGAAGATGCCGCAGAGTCGACCAGGTTGCAGCCATGCTTGGCTGTGATCCAAGGTGAAAGGCCCAGAGCAACCGAGCTTCTGAATGTCACAGGCGACGATGTGACCATCCTCCAGTGGGGATGGCCCCCTGTCCACAGCCCCTGTCCCCTCATTTCTCTGTAGGGAACTGGTGGGCAGGCCCTAAGAAGGACTCCGTATGAGCATCCAGTGCAGCGGCTTTTGCTGCACAACCAAAGACTGGAATCACCAATGGCTCGCTCAGCAGAAGCCACGTGCCCATCACAACACCCAGAGAGACACCCTACCACTGTGGCCCCCCGCTTCCCTACCCACTCCAAGAGGAGCCACCAACCGCTGCTTCCACGAGGAACTAAGCATGCTACCAAGAGGCAAAATTGAACAAGGCAGTGGGCAGACCATCGTCCTAGAGGATGTCACCCCAGACCAGACATCTGGGATGATCATGGACTCTGCCTGGCTCTCAAGGCCTCCCTGGGTCCCCTCAAGGTCACCCAAAGGGACCACTGACAAGGGTCTGCATGGCTGGACAAAGACATACAGAGGACCCCAGTGCAATTTCTGGGTCTGGACTCTGCCAGAGCCCTGCTTTCTAAGCCNGCCACATGCATGAACGCCTGCAAGCAGTGCTGCGGTTCCTCTGCCCCTCCCGAAAGGAGAAGAACCTACCGTGGCCACTGCTCGGCCCACCCTGACAGCACCAAAGTCGTTGGGGTCCAAGCACTTGTTGCTGTACAGGCAGATGCCAGAGGCAGCGACGGCCATGCTGGTCCACGAGGCGAGCTTGAGAGCCCTTCTGGCCATGTCCCCAGACCCTGCAGCGGGAGAGCAGAGAAAGGGGAGCAGTTAAAGAGTTCCATATGGAGCCAAATTCAAATCCGGGCTCTGCCACTTAATAGACTGTACGATTCTGGGGTCATTTTCTCAACTTCACTGCATCCACATTGCCTCATTTGTGAAACGTGATGATACCTACCTCAAAAGTTGCTGGGGAAGCACTTCCCTGGTCGTCCAGTGGTTAAGAATCTGCCTGCCAATGCAGGGAACAAGGGTTCGATCCCCAGTCCCAGAAGATGCCGCATTCCGAGGGGCAGCTAAAGCCCGTGTGCCACAACGCCCAAGCCTGTGATCTAGAGCCCCAACTACTGAGCTCACACGCCGCAACGAGAGAAAGCTCACGCGCAGTGACGAGGACCTAGTGCAGCCAAAACAATATAAACTAAAAAATAAATTTCAAAAAAAACAGTTGTTGGGATAAAACGAGATCACGTGTATGAAATGCTGAGCACAGTATCCAGCACGGGTCAGTGCTCAAAGCTGTTCTTCCTTTCACAGCACCAGGCACTGTGCTAGGCACTAGGGAGAGAGCCAAGAAAACAAAGTCCTTAACACTCTAGAGGGGCTGGCAGATCATAAGGTCTGTATTAGAAGAACGGCAGGCAATCAGTGCCGAAAAGAAAATCAAAGCGGATAAGAGAAAGGATGACGAATATGTAGTCAAGCATACTGCTTTAGATAAGAGAAGCGAGAGCATGGTAACTTCTGTTACCTGAAAACTATTATACCACTAAGCTCGCACAGGCATCGTCAGCCCTCTCGGCCCAGGTTGGAAGGGGCCACAGCCGAAACGGCAGTTGCTCAGAAGCTGCCAGGTAAGCCCTCCACATCTGATCGAATTCCAAGCTATTTCTTTTGGATAGAATATAGACAGCCCCTTTTCTAGACTGTAAGCTCCTTGAAAGACAACACCATGGCTGTTATCACTTCGTCCACTCCCAGTCCCATAGGCTGCTTTATGGCTCAAGGTCCCCCTGCAGATACCGCTCTGATTAACCAAACTCATAGTTCCGCTCAGCTGAACCAAGTGGGCTCCCAGCTCTCTGATACTTCCCCACCCTACTTGTACCACTCAGTCCAAGTGGCTGCACAGTCTTTGAGGTCACTGTACACAACGGGCACCTTCCCCTTCAATTCCGAGAAATATTCCATTTACCATCCTTGACCACAGCTGCAGCTGCCAGTGAAGAAGACCCACCCAGGAGAAGTGCCACCACCAAGCCACCCACAAGTACAAATCTGGCACAGACTTGGAGGGAGAAATTTCCTTGCAGCAGGAAAATTTAGGTCATCACCCCGTTTGTTTCTGCTCTGGACTCAGTCTATGACCATCCCCTCCCTGATCTGTGCCTCTGATTCCCCTCCATATGGAGACAATTGCTGTAAATAGCCTTGTCTCCACTTTCTTTAAAGTCAGTTTTGACTCATGCCTCATAATATAGTCACAGATTTTTTTAAAGTATCCACAGGGACAGCTTTTTCCATTCTTTTCCTTTCAACTTACACTTTATACTATCTCTCTAAATAGTATATAGTGGGTTTTGTCTGTTTGCATTTAATATAGTCACTTATGTATTCTGACTTAATTTTATCATCTTTTGTGCTATTTTCCTACCTGTTCTGTGTCTTTTTCTCTCCTTTCTTGACTTTTTGGGACCCAGTTCTTTTTATAATCCCATTGTTTTTCTTTTTGCAGTCTTCTTTTCCTAGCCAACATTTCTAAAGTGTGGTTAGAAGAACACTTGCAAAAAATATCAATCTGGGTGCCATTTCAAAAATGCAGATTTCTGCTAGACTCACAGACCCAGAAAACAAACTTATGATTACCAAAAGGGGAAAGGGTTGGGAAGGGCTAAATTGGGAATTTGAGATTAACAGAGACACACTACTATGTATAAAATAAACAACATGACCTACTGCATAGCACAGGGGATTATATTCAATATCTTATAATAACATATAATGGAAAAAGAATCTGAAAAACAAAAATATGCCTAAATAAATCACTTAGCTATACACCTGAAACATTGTAAATCAACTATATTTCATTAAAAATTAATAATGATAATGATGTAACAGTTTAAAAAGAAAAGAAGATTTCTGAAGCCCACCCTTTGGCCTGCTGAATCAACACCGGGGGTAGGACTTGGGAATCTGCATTTTAATAGGAAGCATAATGGGTTATTTTTACGCAAAGTTTGAGAACCATTCTTGTTAATATTTCATCTTTAATAGAGGCTTCATGTGTTCAAATTCATCAGTGAAACCATGCTCCCAAACAAGCCTTCCGAGTTTATCCTACCCATTCACACCCCAGATGACTGCATTCACCCCAGGAGGATGACTGCAAGCAATTATTTTTACAGGGATAATTTAAGAAACTCATTTCTTTCACTAAACACAAATGTTCTGGCCCAACTCCTGGGATCAGTTCCTAACTCTGCAAGTAAGGGGTTTGTAGATAAAAAGAATAAATTAAACCATGCTTGCAGTGTCCCCTTTACCCCATCCCTGTTGTTGTTCAGTCCTGTCCGACTCTTTGTGACCCCATGGACTGCAGCAAGCCAGAATTCCCTGTCCATCACCATCTCCTGGAGCTTGCTCAAACTCATGTCCATGAGTCAGTGATGCCATCCAACCATCTCATTCTCTGTCATCCCCTTTTCCTCCTTCAATCTTTCCCAGTGTCAGGGTTCAGGCTCTTTTCTAATG
Source organism: Raphicerus campestris (assembly GCA_006410735.1). Classification (NCBI taxonomy): domain Eukaryota; kingdom Metazoa; phylum Chordata; class Mammalia; order Artiodactyla; family Bovidae; genus Raphicerus; species Raphicerus campestris. The sequence continues at coordinate 89,168 of SJYW01007740.1, forward strand.
AGTCAGCTCTTTGAATCAGGTAGCCAAAGTATTGGAGTTTCAGCTTCAGCATCAGTCCTAATAAATATTCAGGGTTGATTTAGTTCAGGATTCACTGGTTTGATCTCCTTGCAGTCCAAGGGACTCCCAAGAGTCTTCTCCAACACCATAGTTCAAAAGTATCAGTTCTTCTTTATGGTCCAACTATCACATCTATACATGACTACAAAGCTAGTGGAGGTGATGGAATTCCAGCTGAGCTACTTCAGCTGGAAATAGCTTTGAATACACAGACCTTTGTGGGCAAAGTAATATCTCTGCTTTTTAATATGCTGTCTAGATTTGCCATAGCCTTTCTTCCAAGGAGCAAGTATCTTTTAATTTCATGGCTGCAGTCATCATCTGCAGATTTTGGAGCCCAAGAAAATAGTCTCTCACTGTTTCCATTGTTTCCCCATCTATTTGCCATGAAGTGATGAGACTGGATGCCATGATTTCATTTTTTGAATGTTGAGTTTTAAGTCAGTTTTTTCACTCTCCTCTTTCACTTTCATCAAGAGGCTCTTTAGTTCCTCTTCACTTTCTGCCATAAGGGTGGTGTCATCTGCATATGAGGTTATTGATATTTCTCCCGGCAAACTTAATTCCAGCTTGTGCTTCATCTAGCCTGGCATTTTACATGATGTACTCTGTATATAAGTTAAATAAGCAGGGTGACAATATACAGCCTTGACATACTTTCTCAGTCTGGAACCAGTCTGCTGTTCCATGTTTGGTTCTAACTGTTGCCTCTTGAACTGCATACAGGTTTCTCAGAAGGCAGTTAAAGTGGTCTGGTATTCACATCTCTTGAAGAATTTTCCACAGTTGTTGTGATCTACACAGTCAAAGGCTTTAGCATAGTCAATGCAACAGAAGTAGATATTTTTCTTGAACTCTCTTGCTTTTGCTATGATCCAACAGATGTTGGCAATTTGATCTCTGGTTCCTCTGCCTTTTCTAAATCCAGCTTGAACATCTGGAAGCTCTTGGTTCACATACTGTTGAAGCCTTGCTTGAAGAATTTTGAGCATTATTTTGCTAGCATGTGAAATGAGTGCAATTGTGCAGTAGCTTGAACATTCTTTGGCATTGCCTTTCTTTGGGATTAGAATGAAAACTGACCTTTTCCAGTCTTGCGGCCATTGCTGAGCTTTCCAAATTTGCTGGCATATTGAGTGTAGCACTTTCACAGCATCATCTTTTAGGATTTGAAATAGTTCAACTGGAATTCCATCACCTCCATTAGCTTTGCTCATAGTGATGCTTCCTAAGGCCCATCTGGTGACTTCACACTTCAGGATGTCTGGCTCTAAGTGAGTGATCACTCCATCATGGTTATTTGGGTCATTAAGATCTTTTTTGTATAGTTCTTCTGTGTATTCTTGCCACCTCTTCTTAATATCTTCTGCTTCTGTTAGGTCTATACCACTTTTGTCCTTTCGTGTGCCCATCTTTGCATGAAATGTTCCTTTGGTATCTCTAGTTTTCTTGAGATCTTCAGTCTTTCCCATTCTATTGTTTTCCTCTATTTCTATGCATTGTTCACTTAGGAAGGCTTTTTTATCTCTCCTTGCCATTCTTTGGAACTCTGCATTCAGATGGGTATACCCTTCCTTTTCTCCTTTGCCTTTCACTTCTCTTCTTTTCCGAGATATTTGTAAGGTCTCCTCAGACAGCCATTTTGCCTTTTTGCATTTCTTTTTCCTGGGGATGGTTTTGATCACCACCTCCTATACAATGTCACTAACCGATATCCATAGTTTTTCAGGCACTCAGTCTATCAGATCTAATCCCTTGAATCTATTTGTCACTTCTACTGTATAATTTTAAGAGATTTGACTTAGGTCATACCTAAATGGTCTAGTGGCTTTCCCTACTTTCTTCAATTTAAGTCTGAATTTGGAAATAAGGAGTTCATGATCTGAGCCAGAGTCAGCTCCTGGTCTTGTTTCTGCTGACTGTATAGAGCTTCTCCACCTTCAGCTGCAAAGAATATAATCAATCTGATTTCAGTATTAATCATCTGGTAATGTCCATGTGTAGGGTAGTCTCATTGCTGGAAGTGGTTATTTGCTACAACCAGTGCTTCCTCTTAGCAAAACTCAGTTAGCTTTTGCCCTGCTTCATTTTGTACTACAAGTCCAAACTTGCCTATTACTCCAGGTATCCTCCTACTTTTGCATTCTAGTCCCTTATGATGAAAAGGACATCTTTTGGGGGGTGTTAGTTCTAGAAGGTCTTGTAGATCTTCATAAAACCGTTCAGCTTCTTTGGCATTAGTGGTTGGCTATCCCTGGTTCCTTTCAGATGAGAGAGAGCACCGTGGTTGAGAATAAGCATACCAGAATCCAGTGGCCTGAGTCTGAGTCCTAACACATTCTCTTACACTGAGTCCTGTGACCTTGTCTATACCATGGGGGTGATCAAAGCCATGCCTACCTGATGAGGTGGTGAGGAATGAGGAAATCATGCAAATATTTAGCAAGGTGCCACCTACACAGCAAGAACACAGCAGAAGCCAGTATTGTTAGGGAATCTTGGACCAAGAAGAATTTGGGAGGGGTCAAGAGGAGAGAGGAGAGCCCAGCCCATAATATGTCCTGCCAACCTCCCAGAATCCTCACACTGGAATCCATCTAGGCTGAGAGATGCACACCCAACTAGGAAGGACCCGGAGTCAGACCAGATATAGGCACAAACAAGATGACTGGCCAGAGACAACCCAGAGAGGTAACCCAACCTCCATAGAACCTGAGACTGCAAGCCACCTGGCAGAGCAGTTCTCCTGGGTTCCCTTAGCTTGCTGCCCTCTGCTCAAACACCACTTTTCAAACAGCCCTTTGGTTTGTCAGTACGTGCATCTCTTCAGACAATTCACTTCCAAGTTAGACAAGAGCCCGCTCCCAGGCCCTGGAAGGGGTCCCTTCCAGTAACACTACCACCACCACTACCACCACCATTGTGGGCTATTTCCTTGCCCAATGGCAGGCTTAGTAAAGCATCTTATTACTCCCCACTCCCTCAATTTCTGCATGCCCCACTTCTAACATATTGGCAGTCCCCCACCTAACCCCACCTTTTCACCTTGCTCTCCACAGCCTCAGCCTGCAGTATCTTCTACCAAAAGGGGCAGTACACTCGATGTCCCTCCACCTTGTTTCTGCCAAGACGCAGGTTCCCAGCTGCACCTGGAAGCAGGCCTGAAATTTGGCTGAGTGCCTTCAGGTCCTCACACACCTTTCTCCTTTGAGATCATCAGTTCAAGGAGGCCCATGAGGACCGTCCTTGTGGGGCCTGAAGAAAAGTGACACTGAGAAGGTGGTATAGAGCAACCAAGGGTCAGGAACTCAGCCTCTGGAGCCGGGAAGAATCCTGGCTCTGCTGCCCACCATCTCTGCAACCTTCACAGCCTCTTAGACTCTGAGTTACAAAAAATGCTCTCAGAACTCCTCTGAATTCCTGAGGGCCATTCAACTTCCCTGGCGGGTTTTCTGCCTGCTCCACTCACACATCTCCCCATTGTGACCTTTCACTTCTGAAGGTGGGAAAAATTAAGAATTTTTGAAAACAGTTTTTAGAAGACCCCGTAATGGAGGTTTTTTGAGGACACAATTTCTCCAAGAATGGAAGAAGCAGATGGAGATCAATTATNCTTTTGTCCTTTCGTGTACCCATCTTTGCATGAAATGTTCCTTTGGTATTTCTAGTTTTCTCAAGATCTTCAGTCTTTCCCATTCTATTGTTTTCCTCTATTTCGATGCATTGTTCACTTAGGAAGGCTTTTTTATCTCTCCTTGCTATTCTTTGGAACTCTGCATTCAGATGGGTATACCTTTCCTTTTCTCCTTTGCCTATCATAAAATGAAAANGTTTTCCTCTATTTCGATGCATTGTTCACTTAGGAAGGCTTTTTTATCTCTCCTTGCTATTCTTTGGAACTCTGCATTCAGATGGGTATACCTTTCCTTTTCTCCTTTGCCTTTCACTTCTCTTCTTTTCCGAGATATTTGTAAGGCCTCCTCAGACAGCCATTTTGCCTTTTTGCATTTCTTTTTCCTGGGGATGGTTTTGATCACCTTCTATACAATGTCACTAACCTCTATCCATAGTTTTTCAGGCACTCAGTCTATCAGATCTAATCCCTTGAATCTATTTGTCACTTCTACTGTATAATTTTAAGAGATTTGACTTAGGTCATACCTAAATGGCCTAGTGGCTTTCCCTACTTTCTTCAATTTAAGTCTGAATTTGGAAATAAGGAGTTCATGATCTGAGCCAGAGTCAGCTCCTGGTCCTGTTTCTGCTGACTGTATAGAGCTTCTCCACCTTCAGCTGCAAAGAATATAATCAATCTGATTTCAGTATTAATCATCTGGTGATGTCCATGTGTAGGGTAGTCTCATTGCTGGAAGTGGTTGTTTGCTACAACCAGTGCTTCCTTTTAGCAAAACTCAGTTAGCTTTTGCCCTGCTTCGTTTTGTACTACAAGTCCAAACTTGCCTATTACTCCAGGTATCTTCCTACTTTTGCATTCTAGTCCCTTATGATGAAAAGGACATCTTTTGGGGGGTGTTAGTTCTAGAAGGTCTTGTAGATCTTCATAAAACCGTTCAACTTCAGCTTCTTTGGCATTAGTGGTTGGCTATCCCTGGTTCCTTTCAGATGAGAGAGAGCACCGTGGTTGAGAATAAGCATACCAGAATCCAGTGGCCTGAGTCTGAGTCCTAACACATTCTCTTACACTGAGTCCTGTGACCTTGTCTATACCATGGGGGTGATCAAAGCCATGCCTACCTGATGAGGTGGTGAGGAATGAGGAAATCATGCAAATATTTAGCAAGGTGCCACCTACACAGCAAGAACACAGCAGAAGCCAGTATTGTTAGGGAATCTTGGACCAAGAAGAATTTGGGAGGGGTCAAGAGGAGAGAGGAGAGCCCAGCCCATAATATGTCCTGCCAACCTCCCAGAATCCTCACACTGGAATCCATCTAGGCTGAGAGATGCACACCCAACTAGGAAGGACCCGGAGTCAGACCAGATATAGGCACAAACAAGATGACTGGCCAGAGACAACCCAGAGAGGTAACCCAACCGCCATAGAACCTGAGACTGCAAGCCACCTGGCAGAGCAGTTCTCCTGGGTTCCCTTAGCTTGCTGCCCCCTGCTCAAACACCACTTTTCATACAGCCCTTTGGTTTGTCAGTACGTGCATCTCTTCAGACAATTCACTTCCAAGTTAGACAAGAGCCCGCTCCCAGGCCCTGGAAGGGGTCCCTTCCAGTAACACTACCACCACCACTACCACCACCATTGTGGGCTATTTCCTTGCCCAATGGCAGGCTTAGTAAAGCATCTTATTACTCCCCACTCCCTCAATTTCTGCATGCCCCACTTCTAACATTTTGGCAGTCCCCCACCTAACCCCACCTTTTCACCTTGCTCTCCACAGCCTCAGCCTGCAGTATCTTCTACCAAAAGGGGCAGTACACTCGATGTCCCTCCACCTTGTTTCTGCCAAGACGCAGGTTCCCAGCTGAACCTGGAAGCAGGCCTGAAATTTGGCTGAGTGCCTTCAGGTCCTCACACACCTTTCTCCTTTGAGATCATCAGTTCAAGGAGGCCCATGAGGACCGTCCTTGTGGGGCCTGAAGAAAAGTGACACTGAGAAGGTGGTATAGAGCAACCAAGGGTCAGGAACTCAGCCTCTGGAGCCGGGAAGAATCCTGGCTCTGCTGCCCACCATCTCTGCAACCTTCACAGCCTCTTAGACTCTGAGTTACAAAAAATGCTCTCAGAACTCCTCTGAATTCCTGAGGGCCATTCAACTTCCCTGGCGGGTTTTCTGCCTGCTCCACTCACACATCTCCCCATTGTGACCTTTCACTTCTGAAGGTGGGAAAAATTAAGAATTTTTGAAAACAGTTTTTAGAAGACCCCGTAATGGAGGTTTTTTGAGGACACAATTTCTCCAAGAATGGAAGAAGCAGATGGAGATCAATTATATATTCGGTGGAGGACTCAGGGTGACTTCATCAACCTTACTGACTACAGGCACANGGGGACTGTGGGTGCAGAGGGGCCCTAAAACAGGGTGCAGGAGGGACCAGGGTCTTCTGCATTCTGATTTGGAGAGCTGGGGGCCTGTGACTTGGACTGGGGATCTGGAATGTGAAGCAGGTCTGGGGAAGTAGGTTGTCTGTGTGAACACCTGTGGAGAGCACGCAAATAGATGCAAACGTGGGCTTTTGAATCTGCCTCATGGAGATTTCCATGCCCAGGGATGATGTGCAAAATCTGGAACCTACTTGGTTGAATTTCCCTCTGCCTGCCTCCTGAGGCAGACACTGTTTATGAAGACAGAGGTGGCTCCCGTGTGGTGGGGAAGAGGGACATTTTGCCCATGATTTCAGAGCTTAGGCATCTGTATCTGACACGTGGACCTTTCAGTGGGCCTTCTTCCCTGTTTGGAAAACTGGTTTTCTTGAGTGAAAGGGGATTGATGCACTTTGATCTTTGGTGTCCAGAAATATTTTTTACCAATTAACAACTGGCAAACCACTAGCCAGGGTGTTGAAGAAAAGGTCTTGAGGGCCTCAGAGCCCTGCAGGTCATCACAGAGCACCCAGTGAGTGAGGGTGGACCCCTCCCCGTCCTGCTGCCTGTCCAGCCATGTGCACACCTTGCTCTAATTTGCACCCAGTCCCTGTGAGGGCACAGAGGCCAAGGCCAGGCTGAGCCAGACCCGAGAGGCCACAGCGGCCCCTTCTCACTGGAGCCGTCCTTTCCTGCCCCACTAGACTCCTCCTCAACATGTCATACCAGCTGCTGCCTCCAGGTGATAAGATAAGTTACTTTCCCGAGCGGGCTCTCATTGTCCCCACCTGTGAAATCCTGTTAAAGGAGGTTGTTTCTGGTCTAACTTGAGACAGCCCCACTCCTCCTCTGGTTCCCTTCCAGGAACAGCTCAAGGGAAGGCTGCTTCTGCTATAGAAGGGGTTACAAGTGACAATGCCAGGGAGGCCCTTGTCCTGTGAATGTGGCCCGGCCACGTGGACAGACAGCAGTTCCTCTTCTAAACAGGGGAGTGGCCACTGCCTGCCATTCATGCCAATGTTCCTCATACTCAGTTTTTAGACTTTTCAAAGAATTAAGAGCAAAGAGTTGGACACGACTGAGTGACTTTCACTTTCAAGAGCCTTTTCGCTCAGCCCACCTTGCCAGGGCTGGGAGCTGCGGACAGCACAGTGATAGAACTAGAGACCCTGATCCTGTAGTCCCTGCTCCACCACTCATCTAGCCATTGGCCTTGAAGGCTCCGTTTCTACACGTGGTTGTGATGAGCTGGGTCTGAAAAGCTGCTTGTTTGGAGCCAGGCGTGACTGCATGCTCTGGGGGTCTGTCACTGTATCCTTTGCAGTTTCCCAGACCTCTCAACTCTCCATTTTCCTAACATGACAGGAAGCTCATTACCAAGTGGCCCAGCAGCAAATGTGCTCTGGAGTTGGATGAGTGCAGGGCCCATTGGAGACTTCAGCCCTTCCTGGGGTTCTGTTCATGGAATTCCACCTCGGGTACTCCCTAAACTTCCCACCTGATCCTCAGAGTCAGTCCTTTGTGCTCTGGGCTCCTCAGGTAACCTATAGTACTTGAAGCCTCCACTCTCCCCTGCCCAGAGGCTCAGGCCCCCAGCTGGGTCTCCACAGGCTGCCTCCTAGATCTGGGCACAATTGGCCCTTTGCCACCCCGTGGTTTATGGGTTGTTGCTCATGGAGCCCTTGATCAGCGCTCACTTGGATAATTGTTTGTTTATCAGATATTTGTTGTGCCCCTGCACGAGTGGGCCAGTGTGAGGAGGGAAGTTTGGTACGAGTCTCACCTGCCTTCAGGTAGATGTGTCTGGGGGATGAGGGCCTGGTAGTCAGGGGAAAGAATAGTCAGAAACCTTGTGTCTGTCTGTGGTCTCAGGCCTGGCCATGCTCTCTCCTGGCAGCCGATAGCAGTCAGTTGGAGACAGTTAACCCTCGTGTGTCTGCTGCGGTGGGAGTGGGCTGATGTGATGTGGTGGTGTGGACTTGGAGTCTGAGGCTTATTCACTGGGGGACCTTGAGAAGGTCCTCTGTCTTCTCTGAGTCTCTGATTCCTGCCTGAAAATGATGAGGTTCTAGGGGATGCTCTAGAGCCTTTTTTAGCTGCAGGAGTGTCCCACTACTGATCAGCCCCAACTTAGCTTTTCTCCAGTGCCCCAAACCCACAGGACACTGTTCCCAATCTTTCTTGCCTCCCCATCACCTAGGTGGGGGTGCCCACTGAAGCAAACACCCAGGAGAGGTGAGCCATTCGCTCAAAGCATTGAGCAATCCAAGGTTCACAGCAGCATCCCTGGGATGATCATATCTGGGATGGATCCTTCTAAGTTTCTGTGCCAGCTCTGCAGCCTGACAACCAGGGCTGAGCGTTTTGCTTTCCTGAAGCTGAGAGTTCACATTCCTTTTGTGGGTGGAGCAGCAGTCTTCCAGGGCCCAGGCTCCCACAGTCAGTCCTGTACTGATAATTCTGCTAATTAGGGGAGTAAATAGAGTGACAACTGTGAGTTAGGGTGGAAACTCTCAACTTCAATCCCAAAGCTCAATTCTCAGAGTCAGGGCCATGGAGCCTGGTTTTAAACATCAAGACTGGTTGGGCGTGGCTTGGAGCTGGGGACTTCTTTCCCAAAAGGCCTCTGCAGCCCCTGTGAGGTCATTCATATGGCTCCGAGTCAGGCCCATCCTCAGGAAGGAAGGGGCAGGGCAGGTTTTAATCATGCCCCTTGGGTCTCTGCTCCACGACCTAGTGATGCTTCATGGACTCATCATGTCCTGGGCCTGGATTGGGTAATAAGAGAGGCAGAATGTGGGCCTGGTGCAGGGATCTTAGGCATCCACATGTTTGTTCCTTTACTCAGTGAGCAAGCATCTATCGAGGACTTGCAGAGTCAGGCACCATGTTGCACCCTGGCCCACATAAGTGACACATGGCCCCTGCTTTCAAGGAACCTCTGAGCTGAATGAGGATGCAGACCCACGAGAACAGCCTTTTCTGACGCAGCATGATCCGTCCTACAAGGTGGAATGCATGTTCTGGGAAAGCATGGGGGAGGGAATGAATCTAACCCAGACAGCCTTCTTGGAGAAAGAGGCTGTAGGAGGGGGTGGGTCACTCTGAACCCAAAGTTTCCATCATGTTTGGTCACTTGAGTGCCTCATCTTGTCCTGGGGTGAGCAGATCTGGATGGTAATTAATGATACCCAGACTCACAGGACTTTGATGCTGGAAAAGATTGAGAGCAAAAGGCGAGGGGGGTGGCAGAGGATGAGATAGTTAGATAGTATCACTGAGGATTGGGAGCTTGTGTACACCTGTGGCTGATTCATGTCAATGTATGGCAAAACCAATACAGTATTGTAACGTAAAATAAAGTAAAAATAAAATTAAAAAGATAGTATCACTGACTCATTGCACATGAATCTAAGCAAACTCCAGGAAATAGTGAAGGAAAGAGGAGCCTGATGTGCTGCAGTCCATGGGGTTGCAAAGAGTCAGACATTGTACAAGACTTAGCGGCTGAACAACAGCAATAAGACTCACAGGAGAATGCCTGGTGCAAGTTATGGGGAGCTGAATCTTCCGGGAACAGAGGTGTCCCCCAAACCGTTTCTCCAAGCTAAGGATCCAAGTCACTGGGAGGTCAGCTGGTAGGTTGGGATCAGGGCCAAGGGTGGAACAGCCCCTGTCCTTCACCAGGGGACAGAAAGGCACGGAGAGCTGATTCCAGTTTCTCTTAGCCTTGTGGTCCAGAGCCTTGACCCCAGGCAGAGACAGTCCATCCGTGGGAATGACCCCAGTGACTCTGGGGGAGCTGCTGGGAGGTGTGAGCTGTCATCCCCACCATGACCCATGAAAGCCACAACACAGCGACATAGAGGAGCAGGGGAATGGGGCCCTGCCTTCCTGTCCTTCCACCCCTCCATTCAGAGTTAACTTCTCCTGGTAGAGTCTCAGGCATTTTTAAATCTCAGCCTAGAGCTCACAGCCCCAAAGTGTTCTGTGTGCTGGAGGAAGTTTCCCCCCTCCCTCTGTCCCTCCCTTCCTCCTCCACCAACTCCTCCTCCACCACCTCCTCTTCTACTGCAAATAGTGAAGAGACAGTTGAATGTTTTCTGGCCCAGTGGGAACTATTAAAGGGACAGAGTCTTATTCTCATTACCTAATCTGTCACTTCAAACCAAGGAGATGATGGTTGAATCCCTCAGGCTGCACTGGGAGTCAGGTCTCAGCTCCTGTGCACCCTCTCTGCGTGGGTGTGGGTGGCTGCTCCTGCCTGAGAAGTCCCATCCCAGTGTGCCCAGGGTCACTAGTCCTTGAAAAGCCAAGGAACTCTCCAGGAGGTAGGATGTTTCAAAACCCCAGGTTCACCCAATCCATTCTTTTGCCCATACTATGTTTACTTTTTAAAGTAACTGGTTATAAACTGGTTAAAAATCTTGTTTTTCTGGTTACATAAGTGCAAATATTCCCATGGTAGGATATTTGGATATGGACTATAAGTAAATATTAGAGTAAGCATTTACAATTCCACCACCCAGAAATATACTCTCGTTTGAGAGCACTTCCTTTGTATAAAAGGTACATGGAAACAATCTTTTGAAAACTTGTACCCTTGAATTTTTTTTTCTTTTTGTGGCCTTAATATTATCTTGCAAACTTTCTTTCAAAAAATCCTTCATGGTTATGCTATCCTTAATATGAAGAGACCATAAGTGGCTTGATCATTTCTTGGATATCCAGTATTTTGGTTATGTCCAGGTTTGACCTGTTTCTCTGGTGGGCCGAGGTGGGTGTTGTTTCTTCTCTGTGTCTGCAAATTTCTCCCTCTGATCTTCCAGTCTGGCTCCCTTGGCTCTTCCTTCAAGTCAAAGCTCAGGGACCTGCGCTGGAACACTTCTGTCACACCCACTTCCCGTGTTGACTTGCACCTACCTATTTTTATGTCCCACTTTTCCTCCAGATCAAATATTCTTTTAAGGTGTGTGTCTTGCATCTCTCTGTACCCTCAGCTCCTTGCTCAGTACCCAGTTCAAATAGGCTTTCAATAAAAATCCGTGGCACGAATGCCACAGTGAACATCTGCAATGTAAACCTTAGTCCCTGGACTTCCCTGGTAGTCCAGCGGTTAAGACTTGGGCTTCCAATGCAGGGGACCTGGGTTTGATCCCTGGCTGGGGAACTAAGATCCCACAAGCTTTGCAGTGTAGCCAAAAGATTAAAAAATCTCAGACCCTGTTTCTCTAATTCCTTACATAGATTATACATTAAACTTATCTGTCAAAACTTAAGATCTTGAAAGTTCCTCATTTCCACCTCACTGTGGCCTTATCAGCATAGAAGAGGAACAGGCAGAGGAAGAAGATGATGACTATTGTTTTCAGTCATGTATCCCAGAGCTTGCTCAAATTCACTGAGTCAGTGATGCCATCCAACCATCTCATCCTCTGTCATTCCCTCCTCCTGCCTAAAGTCTTTCCCAGCATCAGAGTCTTTTCTTCACATCAGGTGGCCAAAGTATTGGAGCTTCAGCTTTAGCATCAGTCCTTCTGATGAATATTCAAGGTTGATTTCCTTTTAGATTGACTGGTTTGATCTCCTTACTGTCCAAGGGACTCTCAAGAGTCTTCTCCAATACAACAGTTTGAAGGCATCAATTCTTTGGTGCTCAGCCTTCTTTATGGTCCAACTCAAAACTGTACATGACTACCGGAAAAACTATAGCATTGACTAGCTGGACCTTTGTTGGCCAAGTAATGTCTCTGCTTTGTAATATACTGTCTAGGTTGGTCAAAACTTTTCTTCCGAGGAGCAAGCATCTTTTCATTTCATGGCTACAGTCACCATCTGAAGTGATTTTGGAGCCCAAGAAAATCTGTCACTGTTTCCATTTTTTCCCCCATCTGTTTGCCATGAAGTGATGGGGCCAAATGCTATGATCTTCATTTTTTGAAGGTTGAGTTTTAAACCAGCTTTTTCACTCTCCTCTTTCACCTTCATCAGACACTCTTTAGTTCCTCTTCACTTTCTGCCGTTAGGGTGGCATCATCTGCATATCTGAGGTTATTGATATTTCTCCCGGCAATCTTGATTCCAGCTTGTGCTTCTTCCACCCCCTGTTTCTCATGATGTACTCTGCATATAAGTTAAATAAGCAGGGTGACAGTATACTGCCTTGACGTACTCCTTTCCTGATTTGGAACCAGTCTGTTGTTCCATGTCTGGTTCTAACTGTTGCTTCTTGACCCACATATAGGTTTCTCAAGAGGCAGGTCAGGTGGTCTGGTATTCCCATCTCTTGAAGAATTTTCCAGTTTGTTGTGATCCACACAGGCAAAGGCTTTGGTGTAGTCAATAAGGCAGAAGTAGATGTTTTTCTGGAACTCTCTTCTTGTTCCTATGATTCAACTGATGTTGGCATTTTGATCTCTAGTTTTTCTGCCTTTTCTAAATCCAGCTTATACATCTGGAAGTTCTTGGTTCATGTACTGTCGAAGCCTTTCTTGGAGGATTTTGAGCATGACTTTGCTAGCTTGTGAAATGAGCACGATTGTCTGGTAGTTTGAACATTCTTTGGCATTGCCCTCCTTTGAGATTGGATGGTTGGCCTTTTACTAATTTAATGAGCAAGAGGATACATTTTTTTTTACCTTCAAGGCATTACCAGACCTGCAGGATCACTGAACTCTGGCAATTTAGGATTATACTCAGGTGGGGCTTCCCCAGTGGCTTAGTGGTAAAGAATCTGCCTGCAGTGAAGGAGGCCTGGGTTCAATCCCTGGGTCGGGAAGATCCCCTGGAGAAGGGCATGGGTTCAGAGGAGCCCAGCAGGCTATAGTCCATTGGGTCAGAATGAGCTGGACATGAATGAAGTGACTTTGCATGCACTCCTTGAAACGATGCAGGTAGCTCAGAGCAGTCCCTCTCTGCTCTGAGCCCTTACTCCTCAGCCTGGATGACAGGCTCCTGCCACCCACATTATCTGTCTGCTCAGTCATCCTGCTGAGTCCAGCCAACTGAAGACAGTTCAAGGCTGGTTGTGCTGTTCAGGAACCTACAGATTGTAGAACAGTTACTGTTTAGTCACTCAGTCACGTCCAACTCTGCAACCCCATGGACTGTAGCCTGCCAGGCTCCTCTGTCCATGGGATTTTTCAGGCAAGAATACTGGGGTGGGTTGCCATTTCCTTTTCTAGAGGAATCTTCCCAACCGGGTCTCCTTCACTGACAAGTGGATTCTTTACTCCTGAACCACCAGGGAAGCCCAAAACCAGAATTCCAAGCTGGCAAAGCAGTTATTTCTCTTAAGGCACTTTGGGCAGGGTGATTTTCACCCCCAAAGCAGCAGACTTAATAGCTGTTTTCAGGACTTTCCTGGTGTTCCAGTGGTTAAGACTCCAAGCTTCCATTACAGGAGGCCCAGATTCAGCCCCTGGTTGGGGACCTAAGATCCCACATACTGTGCTGTGCAGTCAAAAACAATATTAATTTTAAAAAGCAGTTTTCATGGTTAAATGTTTACCTCCCAAGAAAAGAGAAAAAAAGGGATGTCAGGCAGTGTTTCATCAGGAAATAAGTGACTGAAATATGGGCTATTTTCTGGTGGGGGAGGAACTCTGCAGAGGCATCCCGAGAGCAGGACTGTCTCAAGAGGATAGGAGCCCAGCAAGGCCTCTTGTGCAGCATCCCCTTCCCTGTCAGACACCTGGGAGAGGATCTTCTCTCTTCTTTCTATTGGGGAGGGGTTGGTAAGAACAGATGAGTCAGCAGGAGTGTGTGTATAGAAATGCCCTTGGGAGCAGGATCCAGAGGCTTTTTTCTTTTTCTTTCTAGAAAAGAGAGTGTGNACAGTGTCCTGTGGGTTTGGGGCACTGGAGAAAAGCTAAGTTGGGGCTGATCAGTAGTGGGACACTCCTGCAGCTAAAAAAGGCTCTAGAGCATCCCCTAGAACCTCATCATTTTCAGGCAGGAATCAGAGACTCAGAGAAGACAGAGGACCTTCTCAAGGTCCCCCAGTGAATAAGCCTCAGACTCCAAGTCCACACCACCACATCACATCAGCCCACTCCCACCGCAGCAGACACACGAGGGTTAACTGTCTCCAACTGACTGCTATCGGCTGCCAGGAGAGAGCATGGCCAGGCCTGAGACCACAGACAGACACAAGGTTTCTGACTATTCTTTCCCCTGACTACCAGGCCCTCATCCCCCAGACACATCTACCTGAAGGCAGGTGAGACTCGTACCAAACTTCCCTCCTCACATTGGCCCACTCGTGCAGGGGCACAACAAATATCTGATAAACAAACAATTATCCAAGTGAGCGCTGATCAAGGGCTCATGAGCAACAACCCATAAACCACGGGGTGGCAAAGGGCCAATTGTGCCCAGATCTAGGAGGCAGCCTGTGGAGACCCAGCTGGGGGCCTGAGCCTCTGGGCAGGGGAGAGTGGAGGCTTCAAGTACTATAGGTTACCTGAGGAGCCCAGAGCACAAAGGACTGACTCTGAGGATCAGGTGGGAAGTTTAGGGAGTACCCGAGGTGGAATTCCATGAACAGAACCCCAGGAAGGGCTGAAGTCTCCAATGGGCCCTGCACTCATCCAACTCCAGAGCACATTTGCTGCTGGGCCACTTGGTAATGAGCTTCCTGTCATGTTAGGAAAATGGAGAGTTGAGAGGTCTGGGAAACTGCAAAGGATACAGTGACAGACCCCCAGAGCATGCAGTCACGCCTGGCTCCAAACAAGCAGCTTTTCAGACCCAGCTCATCACAACCACGTGTAGAAACGGAGCCTTCAAGGCCAATGGCTAGATGAGGGGTGGAGCAGGGACTACAGGATCAGGGTCTCTAGTTCTATCACTGTGCTGTCCGCAGCTCCCAGCCCTGGCAAGGTGGGCTGAGCGAAAAGGCTCTTGAAAGTGAAAGTCACTCAGTCGTGTCCAACTCTTTGCTCTTAATTCTTTGAAAAGTCTAAAAACTGAGTATGAGGAACATTGGCATGAATGGCAGGCAGTGGCCACTCCCCTGTTTAGAAGAGGAACTGCTGTCTGTCCACGTGGCCGGGCCACATTCACAGGACAAGGGCCTCCCTGGCATTGTCACTTGTAACCCCTTCTATAGCAGAAGCAGCCTTCCCTTGAGCTGTTCCTGGAAGGGAACCAGAGGAGGAGTGGGGCTGTCTCAAGTTAGACCAGAAACAACCTCCTTTAACAGGATTTCACAGGTGGGGACAATGAGAGCCCGCTCGGGAAAGTAACTTATCTTATCACCTGGAGGCAGCAGCTGGTATGACATGTTGAGGAGGAGTCTAGTGGGGCAGGAAAGGACGGCTCCAGTGAGAAGGGGCCGCTGTGGCCTCTCGGGTCTGGCTCAGCCTGGCCTTGGCCTCTGTGCCCTCACAGGGACTAGGTGCAAATTAGAGCAAGGTGTGCACATGGCTGGACAGGCAGCAGGACGGGGAGGGGTCCACCCTCACTCACTGGGTGCTCTGTGATGACCTGCAGGGCTCTGAGGCCCTCAAGACCTTTTCTTCAACACCCTGGCTAGTGGTTTGCCAGTTGTTAATTGGTAAAAAATATTTCTGGACACCAAAGATCAAAGTGCATCAATCCCCTTTCACTCAAGAAAACCAGTTTTCCAAACAGGGAAGAAGGCCCACTGAAAGGTCCACGTGTCAGATACAGATGCCTAAGCTCTGAAATCATGGGCAAAATGTCCCTCTTCCCCACCACACGGGAGCCACCTCTGTCTTCATAAACAGTGTCTGCCTCAGGAGGCAGGCAGAGGGAAATTCAACCAAGTAGGTTCCAGATTTTGCACATCATCCCTGGGCATGGAAATCTCCATGAGGCAGATTCAAAAGCCCACGTTTGCATCTATTTGCGTGCTCTCCACAGGTGTTCACACAGACAACCTACTTCCCCAGACCTGCTTCACATTCCAGATCCCCAGTCCAAGTCACAGGCCCCCAGCTCTCCAAATCAGAATGCAGAAGACCCTGGTCCCTCCTGCACCCTGTTTTAGGGCCCCTCTGCACCCACAGTCCCCACCCCCCGACCTCCCCCACCCCCACTCAGCTCTCATCCTCATCTCTTGGTCCCCACTACCACTGATACCACTTGGCTAAAATTGGTTTCTCAACTGGTCTCTTTCCTCCAGCTTCACCCCTCCCTGCTGCTTTTTACAGGACCTTTCCAAAACCTTCCCCAGACTCCTTTCAGGATCAGCCCCAACCTCCATCACAACCTACCTCAATCTGGCTCCTGTCCTTCAGCCTGCACTGCACACATCAGCTGGGCAAAACACCCAACACCCGCTCAGATACCAACCACACCGTGCCTCCACGCTGTGCTCACAGGTCCTCTCTGCTTAGACTGCCCTTGGCAGTCTGCTTCAACCCAGCTGGCTCAGGCCTGGGATACGGTTTACAGGGTGAGAATCCAGGAGGTGCCATCTTGTGTTCTGTCTCATCCATCTTGCTGAGCTCCCTGTTGGCTAGGTCCATGTAGCTCTGGGGTCACCTCCCCCAGGAGAAGCCAGAACAGTTTCTATGGTGTCTGTGGGAGGACAGGGGGCTGGGGAGTGTCAGGGCCCCTACAGGATCAGAGTCTTACTCCAATTTCAGAAACATTG
The DNA here is from genome assembly GCA_006410735.1 of Raphicerus campestris. NCBI lineage: Eukaryota > Metazoa > Chordata > Mammalia > Artiodactyla > Bovidae > Raphicerus > Raphicerus campestris. The sequence continues at coordinate 105,910 of SJYW01007740.1, forward strand.
CCTTGGTATATAGCTAAGTGCCTGGAGGCCTCCCTAACACATGGAGGGGCAAAAGGGGAGAGGTGTCACTTGGTGAGGTCTCAGGGACTGAGGCTGCCATGGGGGTCACGACAGGCAGCCTGAGCTCCCTTATCAGTGAGCAAGAAGTGTGGTCAGCTACAGGCCTGCTCTCTGGGTCCACACTTTTCAAGATCACAAGCCTCCATAGAACAAGCAAGGTCTGGGGGAGACAGGCCCCAGACTCAGTCTCCATGGCTGCTACCCAATATTCTAATTCTACCCAATACCTAATTCTAAAGCTTTATTCTCCATCCATATATTAATAAGTATTATGAGGACTTCCCTAGTGGTCCGTTGGTAAGACTCCATGCTCTCAGTGCAGGGGGCCCGGGTTCAATCCCTGGTTAAGGAACTAGATCACATGCCACAACTAAAAAATTTCCTGCATGTTGCACTTGAGACATGGAGCAGTTAAATAAATAAATAAAAGGTACTATGAGCTAAATTGTGTCTCCCAAAATTTATATTTTGAAGTCCCAACCCTGAGTACCTTAGAATGTGACTGTATTTGGAAATAGAGTCTTTAATAGAGATGATTAAGTTAAAATAAGACCATTAGAGTGGGCCCTAGTCTAATCTGACTGATGATCTTATAAGAAGAGGAAATTTAGACACAGATATGTACAGAGGGAGGGCCACATGAAGACAGAGGGGAACAGAGCCAAGGAGAGGCATCAGAAGAAACCAACCTTGCCAACACCTTGGTCTTGATAAATTTCTAGGTCACCCAGTCTGTAGTACTTTACAGCAACTGTAGAAAACTAATGCAATAAGGCTTACTTTTGAATTTAACATAAAAAGGCCTTTCTAATATCTTCTTCTCATCCCACTTCAGCAGTTACTGTCACCAGCAGGGGTGAGGGACCTACATTCTGGCTGGATGCTAGAGTACAGGCCTCAAGCCAGAGGAAGTGAGGGGTCTGGTGGCCTCTGGACAGCTCTCCCCGACATGTGCCTGAATGTATCTGGAAGCCATCAGAGATAACCAGCCCCAGTTCATCATCCAGAGAAGAGGGCTTACAGCAGACCAAGTCTCAGACCGAATGCCCCTCTAGCAGGTGTTTCCCAAACTCATCTGATTGTGAGACTCAGCGAGGTTCCTTAATTCCACCTGAGGGTTGTGAGGTGGGGCCTAGGGCTTGTTTTTCTTAGGTGGGCCAGGAGACTCTCAGGACCAGAAGCGTCTGAGAAGCCATAATCCAGGTCATTCCGCACCAGGAGATGGTTGTGTAGCTGCAGAGTGTGCATCTGCGTGTTTCTACCAGTCCAGGGAGGGGGAGAAGCCTGTGTCCCCGCTAGGCGGAGGCTGGGCCTCTCTCCCTCCCTCGCAGGGCCATCCCTGAACTCTGGTCTCTAGCCCGCCGCCTCCCTCTGCCCCGGCCTCTGCCAACGGCAGCTAGTCTGCGTTTCTGCCACTGCTGTATCTGTCAGTGTTGCACCCTGCGTTTTTGCCTCGAATCAACAGGCGAGTGGAAGAAGTGTCTTCTGTTTCCCTCACCAGTAACTTTGCAGAGTCCCAGACGGCCTTGTTTTTCTCCTGGGTGTGGCCCGCCTGCGATTTTTCTCCCAGGTTCTGGGCCCTCAAGTGAAACCCTGGTTCAAGCTCCCAGCACAGCAGGACCGGAGGTGGGAATGAGACCAGGGAGCGCCGCGGCGAGAGGCACGGCCACCGCCCCCAGGGTCTGTCCCCTGGGGAGAAGGTGTGAGGGTGCTAGGCTCCCGCCCTCCTTCGGGTCTGCGCGCCCCAGCTCCTTCGCCGACCGCAGATTCTTTCCGAACCCCCAAGGCATCCGCCCCAACTCCGACCCTCCGCCCGGCTAGGCCCGGCTCACCCAAGCGGGCAGGTGCTGGCCCAGCAGCTCGCGGCTGATGAACTGGCGTTCGTTGTCTAGGAATTCGAAGGCGGCAGCGAGGCGCCCGAGCTTCCCGCGGCGGTTCCTGCGCCACCACATCCACAGCAGGACGCCGAGCAGCAGCCAGGTGATGCTGAGCCCCAGGTAGCCGGCTAGGTAGACCGGCGCCAGGCAGAATAGCACGCGCGCCGCGAAGGCGTAGAGCTCTGGCAGCAGCTGGCTGGGTAGGCGCGGCTCGCGGCCCGGCGCGCCCTCGGTCCCCCGGGCGCCGGGGGCGTAGGGCTCCTCCGAAGGCATCTCGTCGTCTCCCTCTGCCCTCACCTGAGTTCAGGTCTGCGCGCCGCGACGCCCAGGCACATTTGTCCTCCAAGGGCGAGGACCAGACCGCCGCGCCGCACCTGCCCGAGTGGACTCTCCTGCGCAGTTTCCGCGCCGCGAACTCGGGGTTCTAAGCAGAGCACCGAGCGCTGCGCCTAGGAATGCGCTGCGCCGCAGCAGCTCTCCGCTGTACGCCAAGCCTGCACTTTAGGATGTCTCCGCCCCCGGGGGCGGGCCCCGGCGGCAGGGGGCGGGGTCAGGCTGCTGCTGGCGCCTGGCAAGGTGTAAATAGAAACCCAGTGTTGAGGGCGCCCCCGCACTTAAATGCTCCGTGCGGATGACCTAAGAGGTTGTAGGCACAACACTCGGGTTTTGCCCCGGGCAGTTTGTGACTCACTGAAGCATGTGGACAAATGGCTTGTCACGGATAAGCATCACCTAAAANAGCCAGTCTGTTGTTCCATGTCCAGTTTTGACTGTTGCTTCCTGAACTGCATACAGATTTCTCAAGAGACAGGTCAGGTGGTGTGGTATTCCCATCTCTTTCAGAATCTGCCACAGTTTGTTGTGATCCACACGATCAAAGACTTTGGTATAGTCAATGAAGCAGAAATAGATGTTTTGGGGGAACTCTCTTGTTTTTCGATGATCCAGTGGATGTTGGCAACTTGATCTCTGGTTCCTCTGCCTTTCCTAAATCCAGCTTGAACATCTGGAAGTTCAGAATTCACATACTGCTGAAGCCTGGTTTGGAGAATTTTGAGCATTACTTTACTAGCGTGTGAGATGAGTGCAATTGTGCGGTGGTTTGGGCATTCTTTGGCATTGCCTTTCTTTGGGACTGGAATGAAAAGAATGTGATCTTGAAGCTGGCAAATGATTTGGAACTGTTCTTTGCAAATGTGATAAGTCACCTCAGTCGTGTTCAACACTGTGACGCTATGGACTGTAGCCTGCTGACATTCTTTCAATAGTTGTATTGAAAGGTCAGACCTGATGGATGACAAGCACAATGTAACTGTATTCTCTTTTCCTCAGTCCTTCTGGTATCTGTCTGTCTGTGTCTGACTTTTCCCTTCCTGTCTCCTGGATAAAATTACTTGTTGTGATGGAATGTTTTAGCAACACCTGTGTTCCTGGTGGTCAGAATAGATGGACCCTCTTCTGTTGTTCTTGGTCTTCCGGACCAGCCAAAACAGAAGCTGAAACCACTCAGGTTGGCATCCTGTTTAATTACATTTCCCAGCACAACCTAGGAAGTCAAAGTAGGCAATTCATCTCGCTTGAGTTCCTTTTTGAATGTACATAATGCTATTAAAGGCTCTGAGAAGTCTGCAGATAAAAACCTATTATATTTGATTTAAACCACTGTGTCCCAGGTTATTTGACCACAGAACTCCTTTTCTCAAAACACTCCTCTAGAGGTTGACACAGGTCAGCTTGAGCTAAAGGAATGAGGATGTTTGATAGGGGTGCAGGGAAGTCCCCTGGCACATGAGGCAGGAATGCGGCTGACTTTCGTGACGGATGGACTGGGGAGTTAACTGGCGGGACTAGGCTCTGCATCCCTGCTTCTCTGTCTCTGACCTGCCTCCTTTGCCTCTGACTGAAGTGGAGCACCTTCCTCACAGCTTCCAGGGTCACAGAGCTTCACAGAGACTGCTTACCCCTTATCCATCCTAATTCCAAATGCCTTGGAGAAAGTACCCGATTGTATCTATTATCTCCTCCCCTCTAAACACACCAGGTCTACACCACAGCCTCCCCACGACATTAGTGTGTTTGGGGAAGAGATGTGGAAGGTAGCGTGTTTAGAGAAGATTACCAGAGAAGGAAGTTTGTTGATTTGGGAGCTGATGTCCAAAATGCGACCTGGAACACCCGGCAGGATGCGCTTACCCCCACTGCGCTACCTTCTCTGCTTCTTGAACACACCAAGCTTGTTTACGCCTCAAGGCTTGTGTACTCGCTGTACCCTCTCTCCAGAAAGATGTCCACATAAATTTCCTCCGAAGTACACTAAGGAAGTGAGATTAGAGTTGATCTTTTCTCTCTTTTCCAAACTTTATTTATAATGGCATTACATTAAGCTGAAGGTGAAGGTGCAGTCGCTCAGTCGTGTCCGACTCTGCGACCCCGTGGACTGTATGTAACCTACCAGGCTTCTCCGTCCATGGGATTCTCCAGGCAAGAATACTGGAGTGGATTGCCATTTCCTTCTCCAGGGAATCTTCCCAACCCAGGGATCGAACCCGGGTCTCCCGCATTGGAGGCAGACGCTTTAACCTCTGAGACACCAGGGAAGCCATAGCATTACATTACTATCATAAATTAAATATAGAAGAACATTGAGAACACAGCAACTAAAACTTCATACCGCATCTAGAACATTGGAGCCATTATTTTCCTTGAACTGCACACACAACTTTGGTTACTACAGCCAGCAAAAGACATTTTATGTTCTGTTGGATCAAAACCTGGGGGGAATATTGCCTTCCAGAGCCTTTGCCTGAACCCCTTTGAGAGTTCATCACATTGTACCACTTTTCCAGAGGACGCTAGCTCATTTGTTCAGTTTATTTATTGACTGCTATTGTGGGTTGAATTGTGTCCCCACCCTTACCCCCTAAAATAAGTTGATGTACTAATCCCTGGTACCTATGACTGGGATCTTATTTTAAAATAGGGTCTTGGTAGATGGCATTAAGACACGATCTTACTGGCTTAGTTCTATTCAGTTCAGTCGCTCAGTCATGTCCGACTCTCTACGACCCCATGAATTGAAGCACGCCAGGCCTCCCTGTCCATCACCAACTTGCGGAGTTCACTCAGACTTGAGTCCATCGAGTCAGTGATGCCATCCAGCCATCTCATCCTTGGTTGTCCCCTTCTCCTCCTGCCCCTAATCCCTCCCAGCATCAAAGTTTTTTACCAATGAGTAAACCCTTTGCATGAGGTGGCCAAAGTACTGCAGATGGTGACTGCAGCCATGAAATTAGAAGACGCTTACTCCTTGGAAGAAAAGTTATGACCAACCTAGATAGCATATTCAAAAGCAGAGACATTACTTTGCCGACTAAGGTCCGTCTAGTCAGGCTATGGCTTTTCCAGTAGTCATGTATGGATGTGAGAGTTGGACTGTGAAGAAGGCAGAGTGCTGAGAACTGATGCTTTTGAACTGTGGTGTTGGAGAAGACTCTTGAGAGTTCCTTGGACTGCAAGGAGATCCAGCCAGTCCATTCTGAAGGAGATCAACCCTGAGATTTCTTTGGAAGGAATGATGCTAAAGCTGAAACTCCCGTACTGGCTTAGAGTGGGCCTTAAATCTATCGACCAGTATCCTGATAGAGAGAGGTATTTGGAAACAGAGACACAGACGAGCTGTCCAAAGGGAGCAAGGCCATGTGAAGACAGAAGCAGAAGCTGGAATGATACAGTACAAACCAAGGGGAAGGGCTGCTGGCAACCACCAGAAGGAAGGAAGGAAGGAAGGAAGGAAGGAAGGAAAGAAGGAAGGAAAAAGAAGCATTCTAACCCAGAGCCTTCCCAGAGAAACGGTCCCACCAACACCTTGGTTGAAATCCTTGATTGAACACCTTGACTGCTGGTCTCCAAGACAGTGAAAGACTAAGTTTTTGTTTTTACACTTGATCTTAGCCAAAAGGCCAATAAGCAATACATTTCTTTGTTTGCTTTTTAACAGTTAACTTATTTATTTTTGGCTGCACCGGACCATCATCACTGTGAGCAGGCTTTCTCTAGTTGCGGTGCACAGGCTTCTCTTATAGCTCCTGGCCTCTAGAGCTCAGGTTCAGTAGTCGTGATGCATGGGCTTAGCTGCCCCACAGCATGTGGAATCCTCCCAGGCCAGGGGTGGAACCCATGTCCCGTGTATCAGCAGGAGGCTTCTTAACCCTTGGACCGCAAGGGCAGTTCTGAATTTATGTTGATGTAAGCCACCCGGTTTGTGGTACTTTGATATGGCAGCCCTTGAAAACGAACACAGCCACTGACCAAGAGGCAGACCCTGTTCTCACCACAGGAGGCTCAGTGTAAACAGGATGGACGAGACCCCTGCTGTCAAAGAGCTGCCATTCTAGTTGGGGAAGATAGACAGCAAACACGCAGCAGGTAAAGAAAACGCTGTGAGGAAAGGTAGTCAGTCGTGTGAGAGAAAGTAACTGACGTGGGACAGAGGGCTGTTTTATTCTGAGGAATTTAGAAAGGGCTCTCTGAGGAGGTGACGTTTGAGACTCAAAAAAAAAAAAAAAAAAACCTTCCTTTCAGGAAAACCTCCTTCTGCATCTCTACAATCTCTAACTTTCATTTGTTGACTCATTCATTCAATAGCTCTTTATGGAGTCCCTAAGCACTGTTCTAGGCACTAGGAAACCAGAGACCCTTAGGAAATTACTTAATGAACAATTATAATTATAACTTCTCGATTATAATTATTACAGTGCTATGCCCTAACTCTTTTACCTCTTCCCTAAACATATGCCAAAATCCTTTCCAGATCCCTTTTCTTCTCCCCTACATCTATATCTGTCCTATTCCTCCCCTTTAATCTAGCCTATAGCTTTATAGCCAGATTACTTTTCTTAAAATTCTCTTCTCAAAAGCAGTCTGTGAATTCCCATAGCCAATGAAATAGCCCACATCAAGGTCCTTGGCAATCCAGGCAAAATGTTGTAGAGAACAGTCTTCCCCTGAGTNAGTGGACACTTACCAACCTGGGGAGTTCCTCTTTCACTATCTTATAATTTTGCCTTTTCATACTGTTCATGGGATTCTCAAGGCAAGAATACTGAAGTGGTTTGCCATTCCCTTCTCCAGTGGACCACATTCTGTCTTACCTCCCTACTATCTACCAAAAAGTCCAAATTCTCTAGTAAGGCCTTCAAGACCCATCCCATTCTCACCCCAATCCACCTTTCCAGCTTCATGTCCCACAGTCAATCCCCTATTAACCTTCTATGAAGCCTTTTATCAGTCAACCTCCCAGCCTTCCTTGCTCCTTCCTCTCTGGTTTTATTGTGCCCTGCTTTTGTGTCTAATAATCTGGTCCAATATCTGCCTTTTCCACTAGATGCAAAGGGCAGAATTCACTAACAAATAAATAAATGAATAAGTAACCCCGCTTAAAAAAAAAAAAAATACCCACTGAATGAATGAAAGAGTGGAAATATTCCAGTCTATTCTCAACATGGAAACTTAAGTCCAACTATGCATTCCTCTGTTCTAACTCTCCAATGGCACCCACCCCACTCAAAGTGAATCAGGAGGGAAGGGGGCAGGCACAACCTTTAAAAGAATGGCATAGCTGTTAAAGAAATGACATAAACTAGTTAGAACCAATTAGGCCCAAGATGGCGAAGATTTGACTTCCAGCAGACCTTGAGCCTCTCCTCATTGTGATATATTAGCACACGCTAAATGACACACCCATAGATGCCATGACAGTTCTGAGGCTGACTGTTGGGAGTGGGAATTTCCAATTTCTGGAGGTCCCCACCCCTTCCACAAAATAGAATAAATCCTCCCACTTATTAGCCTATGGAATTACCTAGCCCATAAAAACTAACCACCCCATATTTGGAGGTCTTCTGAGATGGATAACTACACCCTGTGAGACCTGTACTGAGTCAGTAACAACACAGGTCCCCAGGTAAGAATCACAGCCCCAAGGCTGCCATCCTCCCCAGTTATCCCCGGCCCCAGCTCCCGGCCCACCCTCCCCAACCCCATCCTCCTGAGGTTGCACCACCCTCCAGGCCTGGCCCTCGAGGCGACAGGCCTCCCCGGCCTTGAGCCCGCCTCTGAATGGGGAAGCAGACTGAAGTAGATGCAATTCCCAAGTCCCAGCTTTCATGCGAATGTCCTCAGTAATAAAAGAGGAGGAAACTGAAAAACAGAACATAGATGACATAAGAGCCCAACTGTNCCCTTCTCCAGTGGACCACATTCTGTCTTACCTCCCTACTATCTACCAAAAAGCCCAAATTCTCTAGTAAGGCCTTCAAGACCCATCCCATTCTCACCCCAATCCACCTTTCCAGCTTCATGTCCCACAGTCAATCCCCTATTAACCTTCTATGAAGCCTTTTATCAGTCAACCTCCCAGCCTTCCTTGCTCCTTCCTCTCTGGTTTTATTGTGCCCTGCTTTTGTGTCTAATAATCTGGTCCAATGTCTGCCTTTTCCACTAGATGCAAAGGGCAGAATTCACTAACAAATAAATAAATGAATAAGTAACCCCGCTTAAAAAAAAAAAAAATACCCACTGAATGAATGAAAGAGTGGAAATATTCCAGTCTATTCTCAACATGGAAACTTAAGTCCAACTATGCATTCCTCTGTTCTAACTCTCCAATGGCACCCACCCCACTCAAAGTGAATCAGGAGGGAAGGGGGCAGGCACAACCTTTAAAAGAATGGCATAGCTGTTAAAGAAATGACATAAACTAGTTAGAACCAATTAGGCCCAAGATGGCGAAGATTTGACTTCCAGCAGACCTTGAGCCTCTCCTCATTGTGATATATTAGCACACGCTAAATGACACACCCATAGATGCCATGACAGTTCTGAGGCTGACTGTTGGGAGTGGGAATTTCCAATTTCTGGAGGTCCCCACCCCTTCCACAAAATAGAATAAATCCTCCCACTTATTAGCCTATGGAATTACCTAGCCCATAAAAACTAACCACCCCATATTTGGAGGTCTTCTGAGATGGATAACTACACCCTGTGAGACCTGTACTGAGTCAGTAACAACACAGGTCCCCAGGTAAGAATCACAGCCCCAAGGCTGCCATCCTCCCCAGTTATCCCCGGCCCCAGCTCCCGGCCCACCCTCCCCAACCCCATCCTCCTGAGGTTGCACCACCCTCCAGGCCTGGCCCTCGAGGCGACAGGCCTCCTCGGCCTTGAGCCCGCCTCTGAATGGGGAAGCAGACTGAAGCAGACGCAATTCCCAAGTCCCAGCTTTCATGCGAATGTCCTCAGTAATAAAAGAGGAGGAAACTGAAAAACAGAACATAGATGACATAAGAGCCCAACTGTGTGTAAGTAGACTGGAGCTGGAGTTTTCCAAAACGTGTCAGGGAGTCTTCAACACGTAAATGAGTTGCTTCCCTCGGGGTATTTTAAAAGACTGTCAGCCGTGAAATATGTCTGTCGATGAGAAACACCTTTCATTAATAAACCTTTTGCTAATGAATCACCTGCCCTGTTCTATTTACTTGCCTTTTTGACTTTCACCTGAGTTGTCTCTCATACCATCCTGTCCTGCTTTTTTTTCAGTTGAGGGTGGGAGGAGGAGTGCCTGAGAACACTGGACCCCAAAACCTAACCATCGGATAATAATACTGGCAATAACTGACCTTCACACAGCCCTCTGCACTCATTATCTCATTAGTTATACCACACCAGCAGTCCCCAACCTTTTGGGGACCAAGGATCGGTTTCATGGAACACAATTTTTCCATGGACTAGGGCGAGGGATGGGGGTAGTTTGGGGATCTAATGCATTACACTGATTGTGCACTTTGTTTCCATTGTTATTACAGCAGCTCCAGCTCAGATCATCAGGCACTAGATCTCAGAGGCTGAGGCCACCTGTTCCACACATCCCCCTCACCACACAGTGACGTGAGACAAATACCACTGCCATCCCCAGGGATAAATGGCCAAGTAGCAGAAAGGGTAAGGGATTTACCCACAGGTGGCTCAGCTAGTAAATGGCAGAGTAGACAGAGGACAGAGGAGCCTGGCGGGCTACAGTCCATGGAATCGCCAAGAGTCCGACACCCCTGAGCAACTAACACACATAGACGCACAAGGGAAATCCCTTCAGTGCTCTCTCTTTATGGTACGGGCCTCAGACCTTCCTGATTGGGGACTCCAATCACCAGATGCAGACCTCCAATCACCATCATTCTCACTTCCATTCTCAAGTAACTGCATCAGTCACTATAACTTCTGACCCTCTACCAACCCCAAACAGAGCCAGGCACAGGGATGTCACTGCTTGGCACCCCAGAAATCAACAGCATGTCCCAAGATCAATCAAAGTACCTCACTAGAAGCCACCACTCCAGGCGATGAAACGTTTAGGAGAGCTACATTATTGTCAAGTCAAGGATGAGAATGGTATCCATCTTGTTGGACCACAGGAAACATACCAGCAAGTCATGAGACAAGGCAAGAGCAGAGTCTGATAAAATGGTCAAATGCAATTCCATCCCCTGTATAGAAATAGGGAACCAAACACTTACTGTTCACTGGGCTGGGTCTTTTCAACTACCATCCATCTGCTGCTTCTTTTCAAGCCATATTCCAGGACAATAAGCCTAGAATCACTGCATCCTATTTGGTTGCACAGGTAAGAATGACCACAGAGGAAAGAATTTAAGGCTCTAATCCCATTAATCCTATAAAGTGACCAGAGCACTTTTGGTCTGCTCCCAAGACTGTGCAACCTATTTGGTTGCACAGGTGAGAATGACCACAGAGGAAAGAATTTAAGGCTCTAATCCCATTAATCCCATAAAGTGGCCAGAGCACCCTCTCTCCATTTCCTAGAAAGACTGTTAGACAGATGAGCAGTATTTCTTTTGGTCTGCTCCCAAGACTGGAAAAGACCCAATAATACCTTTGGAAAGAGTGATCAGGTTTTCAGGGAAGTCTAGTTACTGATGTGGACAAAAAGCAACCAAGGGGATGGTACCATCCATTGACTTGATGTCTCATCAATGCTAAGGAATCCCCAACTGATGCCACAGTCCTGGAGTAGACAGGAAAAATAAATCTCACCCAGGCAAGGAGCAGAATTTACCACTCATTTCATCCAGAGAGAGGGAGACTCAGGAAGAACAGTAATGTTTAAACATCTCATGTAACTCGCACAACTGCATTCTGGGGTGCATCCTATTATATCCTCATTCTACAGAGGAAGATGAGTTTTAGAAAAGGTAAGAAACCCGGCTGGAAAGCTACTAAGTGATGCAGCCAGAACTTGAATACAAGTTCTAAGTTTGAAGTTGCTAAGTCGCTTCAGTCGTGTCCGACTCCATGCGACCCCATAGACGGCAGCCCACCAGGCTCCCCCGTCCCTGGGACTCTCCAGGCAAGAACACTGGAGTGGGTTGCCATTTCCTTCTCCAATGCAAGAAAGTGAATACAAGTGTATCTGATCCAAACAAGAGCGCACAAGGTGGATGAGAACAGGGCTTGCTGGGTGCCTCTGATGCATGTAGCTAAACCGAAATAATTTATTCAGTGAGTCGTGGGGGCGGGGAGGGGTGGATCCCTGAACCAAGCACTATTCTTATCTTACAGGTTCCTTGTGTGAGAAGAAAATGTGTATATCAGAAAGGAAGAAAAAAAGGTAAACTCTACCAGCACAGGTCAAATTTTACATCCTGAGGGCTGCTGAGAAATGGCCAAGCAAAGACACAGTATGATAAAATATGGTGTAACTCAGGAAAACTGACACAAATAGAGCTATACATGAAAATCTGTATAAAATGTGGGGGAAGTTATAGCGAACAAAGTAATACGCACATGCTTACTATCACTACGCAAGTTAAACGGGCACCAGCATAGAAAGGCCCAGGTCCAGGCGTGAAGAGCTGGTGCTTTAAGTTCACAGGATTTTTTTCCTGCAAAACAGTGATACTCAAAAGTGTATCCCCAGACCAGCGTGTTAGAAATGCAAATACTTGCTCCCCACCCTAGAGTGTGACTGCTTAGTCATGTTGGACTGTTTGTGACCCCTGTGGACTGTAGCTCTCCAGGCTCCTCTGTCCATGGGATTTCCCAGGCAAGAATACTGGAGTGGGTTGCCATTTCCCACTCCAGGGAATCTTCTTGTCTCAGGGATTGACCCTGCATCTCCTGCATTGGCAGGAGGATTTTTTTTTTTTTTTTTTTAACCACTGAGCTTTCATCTGGGAACCCCAGACCTACTGAATCAGAACCTCTGGGGATGTGGTCCACGTTTCTGTGTTGTACCAAGCCCTTCAGGTGATTCTGATACACGCTGAAGTTTGAGAACTACTGCTTTAAAACAACGGGTGAAGGCACAGACAAAGTCTAACTCACTTTCAACTCTGCAAACATTCCCTGGGCACCAAGTGCCAAGAATCACGCAGGTGATCAATAAGCATTTGTCAAATCGAATGACTTCCTAGTCAGTACAAAGTAAACGTCACTTAACCCGGGGAGAGAGCTGTACTCGGTAGGTGTCTTCTAGAGGCAGCTCTCCACACACCGGCTGTCATCAGCACAAGTTTACCTTGCAATCCGGAAGCTCAGAGCCCAGCAAAGTGAAAAAGTCGCACAGTCGTGTGCGACCCTTTGTGACCCCGTGGACCATAGCCCACCAGGCTCCTCTGTCCATGGGAACGCTCCAGGCAAGAGTACTGGAGTGGGTTGCCATGCACCCTTCTCCAGGGCATCTTACCCACCCAGGGATCGAACCTGGCACTCCTGCATTTCAGACAGATAAGATTCTTAAGGGGACGACAGAGAATGAGATGCTTGGATGGCATCACCGACTCAGTGGACATGAGTTTGAGTAAGCTCCGGGAGTTGGCGATGGACAGGGAGCCTGGCGGTGCTGCAGTCCACGGAATCAAGGTCGCAAAGAGTCAGACACAACTGAGCGACTGAACTGAACAAGATTCTTTACCATCTGAGCCACCAGGGAAGCCCCAGCCAGTGCTACAGATAAGGCAAGCTGCTGGGCGCCGCGGGCCCAAGCGGAGGGCAGAGATAACCGCGCGCCCTTGCTTCTGATCCAGACCGCGCTCAGGCCCCGGGACGCCTGCGCCTCGGAGGCCACAGACCACAGGGCCTGAGGAGGTCTGGGTGAGCCACCGGCTGCCTGCCTCCAGCCGGCTCCACCGGACATAGCGCCCCGCTTCCGCCCACCAGAGAGCCGGCAGGAGTGGCCGCGGAGGAGGCGGGGCCGCTGCCAGTCGCCCGAGTCACGTGGCCGCGCGCCGGGTCCGCGGGAGCCAAGGGCACTCGCGCAGGGTCCCCTCCCGACCGGCCGCCCCGGCGGAGGCGCGTCCACTGCGGCTTCCCCGCGCTCCCGCGGCCCCCGGCGGCCCGGGCTCGGCTCCGGTCTCCGAAGGAAGGCTGCCCCTACTCACCCGGGTGGGAAAGCAGGAAGACGCGGCGCTAAGCTTCCAGCCGCAGCCTGGGCGGCGGGGATTCGCGGACAACTTTGCCGCCACCCCCCAGATTGCGCTTGGTTAAGCCGGAGCGCTGCGCGGCCTGCCGGGAGTTGTAGTTTTTGGTGCCCTCAGCCGCCGGGACGGGTCCTCTGGAGAAACATCGTGNGTCCCCTCCCGACCGGCCGCCCCGGCGGAGGCGCGTCCACTGCGGCTTCCCCGCGCTCCCGCGGCCCCCGGCGGCCCGGGTTCGGCTCCGGTCTCCGAAGGAAGGCTGCCCCTACTCACCCGGGTGGGAAAGCAGGAAGACGCGGCGCTAGGCTTCCAGCCGCAGCCTGGGCGGCGGGGATTCGCGGACAACTTTGCCGCCACCCCCCAGGTTGCGCTTGGTTAAGCCGGAGCGCGGCGGGGCCTGCCGGGAGTTGTAGTTTTTGGTGCCCTCAGCCGCGGGGACGGGTCCGGAGAAACACCGCGCTCCCTCTGGACCGCTCCACTTCTGGAGGCCGAGGAGTCGCAGACACTTGACCTGCGGGTAGCAGGTAGCCTGTTTCTTTGCCTGCGCTGCGGACACGAGCCTTCCTGAAACAAATTATCTCCAAGAGGCTTTCCAAACTGGTCACAGATTTATGTTCAGTAAGAGGATGGAGTTGTGGCTTTGTGTATTTAAAATAAGGTATTCCAACAGGCAAGGAAAAATTTTACACAGTTGATCCATCTTAGTCATCTTTGTCCCTCATCCATTCATTCATTGACCTCTATTTATGGAATGTTTGTTTACAAGGTGTACTTTGGAGATGATCATCAGACCTTCATTCATTCTACAAACATCTCTTGAGCTATTATTAATACTTCGTGTCGGGTAGAGATGGGGTGGAAGATTCATCTGTCAATTCAAAGAAAGAAAGTGAAATTGCTCAGTGGTGTCCAACTCTTTGCGACCCCGTGGACTGTAGCCTACCAGGCTCCTCCGTCCATGGGATTCTCCAGGCAAGAATACTGGAGTGGGTTGCCATTTCCTTCTTCAGGGGATCTTCCCGACCCACGGATCAAACTTTGGTCTGCCGCATTGCAGGCAGAGGCTTTACCCTCTGAGCCACCAGTTCAAAGCAATTCTAATGAATTTCCCAACAGGCTAAGCTAAAATTTATATGGAAAAACAAGGGACNCATGGGATTCTCCAGGCAAGAATACTGGAGTGGGTTGCCATTTCCTTCTTCAGGGGATCTTCCCGACCCAGGGATCAAACTTAGGTCTGCCGCATTGCAGGCAGAGGCTTTACCCGCTGAGCCACCAATTCAAAGCAATTCTAATGAATTTCCCAACAGGCTAAGCTAAAATTTATATGGAAAAACAAAGGACAAAGCATCGCCTAAACGCTCTTGAAGAAGGGTAACATGTTTCAAGGACTTATCCTTCTATATATCAACATCTGGTATGAAAATATAAAAATTCAGACCATGGGATATTAGTATAGGGATAGGCCGAGGTGGGAAATGAAACAGCCTGGAGAGCTCAGAAACAATCCAGGCACATGTGGAATCTTGATATATGACAGAGCTGGCCTCATATTAATAGATCAATAGGGAAAGATAGGTTATTCAGTACCTGAGCTGAACCACCTGCTTATCTGTTGGTTCTCCAACACAAAATCTAACTCTAAATAGATTAAAGAATGCAAAAGAAAAAAGTAAAATCAGAACTTCTGAAGGAAAAATTTCCTACTTAATAGCTCAGGGAAGGGTTTACTAAATAACATCGGCACAAATGGTATAGAAAACTTTGGTAAATGTGGATGACTTGAAAGTTAAGAACTCCCTCATCAAAAGGCATGAAGAAAAAGACAAGACCACTTGGGAGAAGGCTCTTGCAGTACAAAGCCGCAGCGCAGAACTAGCGGCAGTACAGAGGTGCATGATACAGCCCCCACCACTGCAAGTTTGCAATGTATAGGTGTTTTTTTGTTTGTTTTTTAAATATTTTGGCCACACCTTTTGGCATATGGAATCTATTCCCTGACCAGGGATCAAACCTTTGCCCCTTGCATTGGGAGTTCAGAATCTTAACCACTGGACTGCCTGGGAAGTACCAATATATAGGTGCTAAGACAAGAAAATGAATAATTTCCAAATGGTATCAGAAGCATTAAGATAGATTCAGGAACAAACTAGTATAAGAACACAAAGAAGGAAACATTAATTTTGCCCAAGCGATTTTGAAATGTTTTGCAAACTAAGACCTGATAGGCTGAGAATCAAAGGCTGAACAGGGGCCCCCAGGAGAAGGGTGTTAGGGAGCAGCTGAGGCGCAGGAAAAGTCATAGAAAAGAGCATGGGGACTTCCCTGGTGGGCCAGTGGTTAACACCGCGCTTCCAATGCAGATGGCTCAGGTTTGATCTCTGGGATCTAAGGAAACTAAGATCCCATATGCCGAGCAGCATGGTCAAAAAATAAAATAGCAATAATAAAAATAGTTTTTTTAAAAAAGCATGAAGATGCAGAACACAGTAAAGGCATAAAGACATTTAAATTAAAATGGAAATTCTTAAACTACAGAGAGAAAATATATTAAAAACAATTACTTTAATTGAACTTTATGAAACTGTTACAAGCAGGCTAGCAGCTAACCCTAAGGAATGGGAATGGGGAAGGTGAGACTGGAGTACTTTCAGTGTATACTGTACCCTTTTGTAGTATTTGATTTTTTTTTTTACAGTGAATGTGCATATAATTTTGTTTTGTGTGTACGTATAACCTTTATAATTAAAATTTAGTTGTTCGTGAATCTCCTGATGGTCCAGTGGTTAGTACTCCATGATCTCACTGCCAAAGGCCCAAGTTCCATCCCTGGTCAGCTGTGCAGTGTAACCAGGAAAAAAAATTTTTTTTTATTTTAATTTAGCAAATTTCCAGTTCAACATGGTATGTTTGGTATACCCATTTAAATTCGTGTCTTCCTAAAGTCCCATGAAAATGACAGGAAAGGAATAAAAAGGCGTAAACCCCAAAAGGAACAATAAAGGAGACAAGAACAGACAGGAAAAATTAAAAAATAAATGTGGGTAGCTCCAAAGCAGATAGGCACGTAAAGTGCTTTTAAACAAGCTAGTGCTTGAGCCCCAACCCCAGAAATTCTTCTTTTTTTGGCCTCTTAGGGTGGCGTGCTGGATCCCAGTTCCCAGACAAACCCCATCCCTTGTCTCCAACCCCCCATCCCCGCAAGGAAATTCAGAGTCCAAACCACTGGACCTAGAGGGACGTCCCCAGAACCCCAGAAATTCTGATTTTTGGAGTCTAGCCTGGGGTCTGGGCCTCTGTAATTCTTAGAAAACTCCCCTGTGATTTTAATGGACAGTTTAGTGGGAAAGCTCTGTCAAACTGGCAGTTTATGTAGTGAAAAGTGGGTATATTGAAAGCAGTGCTTTCAGCCCCCATAGAGTCACCTGTAGAGCCTTAACAATCCTCCTGGGCTATGCCCTGGACCTCTTAAATCCATTTGCAGGAAACAGGTCCCAGATAGAAGTATTTTGCAGAGAGCTCCCCCAGAGGATTTCCATGCATAGCCAAGGTTAAACACCACTGATTTAAAGACTCTTGTATGAGGGACTTCTCTGGTGGTCCGGTGGCTAAGACACCGTGCTCCCAGTGCAGGAGGTACAGGTTCAGCCCCTGGTCAGGGGACTGGATCCCATATGCCGCAACTTAGGAGTTCACACGCCACAACTTAAGAGTAACTTAAGAGTTGAGTTCACATGTCACAACTAAAACCTGGCACAGCCAAATAAATAAACATTTTTTTCTTTTTAATAAAGAACCTTGTTTGAACTGTGTGACTCAAGTTTTCTAATTTGGTAGAACTTTGTTTTCTTTTTGCTAAAATGATCAAATGGTGGTTTCCTTCTTGATAATAGATATTAACTATCATCTGTTCTTCCTAACCTCAGAGGTTCTTGTGAGGATCAAGTGAGACAGCGTGAGTGCTTTGGAAATTGACTATTGCTCTACAGATGTGGCCCGTCACACTTAGAAGAAAATGCAAACTCTTTACCCAACCCTTCCTTCTCCGCAAGTCTATTTTGCCACTCCTTCTCCAGCTTGTTTCCCACCCTTCTCCCCCAGCTCACACCACACTCTAGCCACACCAGCTTCCTGTTTGTTCCTCAACCCCTCAATCTGTCTGCTGCCTTAAGGCCCTTATACTTGCTGTCCCCCAGAATTTCAAAGGTCTGCCCTGTCACAGAAATCTGTTCTCTCTTTCAACACCTCCTCTCCTGATCACTTTTATCTAACTCCCACCACCCGTCTGCATTCCCTCAGGCACATTCTATCCCCTTACACTGTTTTATTAAGTATTCATCAGTACTTGAAATTACATCATTCATTTGCTTAAGACAGCTGTTCTCTGTCTCCTCCACTAGAATATAAGCTCCCTAAGAGCATTTTGATCCACAAAGCATTTTGATCCACAATGCTTGATACACAGTTGGCACTGGGTGATGCACAGTAGGTGCTGGGGATATAATAGTGAAGAAAACAGGCAAGGTCCTTGCCCTCCCAGAGCATCATTTGGCTGAGATGGGAAAGGAGACAGACAAAAGACTAGCAAAGAACACACAGGATAGTTGCATGATGTAATAAACCCCACGAAGGAAGAAAGCAAGGGGAGGAGAGGTGTAGTAAAGAGTGAAGTGAAGTGAAGTGAATTCGCTCAGTTGTGTCTGACTCTGCAACCCCATGGACTGTAGCCTATCAGGTTGCTCCGTCCATGGGATTTTTCCAGGCAAGAGTGCTGGAGTGGGGTGCCATTTCCTTCTCCATAGTAAAGAGTAACTGGATGCAATCAGTATTGTGTCTTTGGATAGAGTAGGCACACAAGGCCTCTTTGTAGAAGTCTCAACCCAATGGATGAGGAAGTCAACCATGAGGAAGATGAGGATGCATGTTCCAAGCAAAGGGAACAATGAGCACAAAAGCCCAGGGGTAGAAAAGAACTTGGCGCATTTGAGGAACAGGAAAGTACCCAGAGTAACTAAACAGAGAGATTGGTATGGGAGGAAGTAGGAGAGGCAGGTAGGGGCTGGGCCACAGGGGGCCTTCGGAGGGCTCGACAGTTTGGGTTTTAGTCCAAGTGCAATCGGAAGCTGGTGAAGGCTGTTTTTTGTTTGTTTTTCACTTTGTGGGGTTTGGTTTTTTCTTAATTAGAGGACAATTGCTTTACAATTTTGTGTTGGTTTCTGCTGCAGAAAGTTTGGCTGTTGTTGTCGTTTGTTTGTTTGGGGTTTTTCCCTTCGGCCACACCGTGCAGCGTGCAGGATCTTAGATCCCCCACCAAGGATCAAACCCATGCCCCCTGCTGCTGAAGCACAGGGCCCTAAGCCNCTCCCCAGGCGTATCACCACAAACATTGTCAAGCTCCACACACTTCCTTTTCTTCCTTGACTAGACTTCCATCCAGTCCTCCCTTCCTCCAAAACACGACCTAAGGCATTGCATTCAAAATGCCATCCTGTATACCCAGAGTTTCTAAACTATACCACTTTCTAAACTAAGCGCTTCCGGTGGTGGATAATTTTAGGTGGTGTGATACACACCGTTAGTGTCCGGTTCCCTTGACCAGCTAGTATGCCCATCACTCAACTGCTATGAATATTGGTTGCTAACAGCTCACAGTGGCTCCCTTCTCTGGAACACTGATGGGCGGAAGGGGATTGCGTCACCAGGGAGTGTCTGAAAGGTTACACCCTCTCCAATTCCTACATCGTGCTTTGAAGAAGATATCTTGTTTCTCGAATGCTGGGGTGCTACAAACTGTTTCTTTGGGAGAAAACCAGGTCAGTCTAGGAAAATCTAGGACACCTGCAATGCAGGTCTGTGGGAGGCCGTGGAGACAGAGTTGCCTCCGCCTCCCTGCCTAGAAGGAAGAGTTACTGGAGATCTGCCGTGATCCAGGTCCTGAGCCACTCCCAAACACTAGACCTTGTTTTGAGAACACTGATGTAACTAAAATGATGCCCCTGCACTGCTGAGAAATCCATAATTTGGTAATAGATAGAGTTGGGTTTTTTTTTTTTTTTTTTTTTGGTAATTGTACAAGCAGTTTTCCAGTGGTCAAGACTGCCTTTCAGTGCAGAGGTTATGGATTCTATCCCTGGTCGGGGAGCTAAGACCCCACATGCCTCACGGCCAAAAAATCAAAACATAAATCAGAAACAATATTGTAACAAATTCAATAAAGGGTTTTTTTTATAATTCTATATAGACAAATGTGTAAAGTAATACTGAGGGAAGGGAGAGCCCCTCCGTTCCTTCTACCTGTGGAACACAGTGAAGTTCAGGATTCAGCAGCTGAGTTCCAGAGTAGATTCTCTCACTTACTTGCTGTGAGAACCCAGGCAAGTCCCTGATGGTGTCTACTGGCACCAAAGAGTAACTGAACTGCCCCTCAGAAGCCTGGAAGGATATACAGCAACTTCATGGAAACTGTCTCTGGATTATAGGATTGCAGGTGGGTTTTGTTTTCTTCTGTCCATTTTTCTATTTTTAAAGTTTCCATAGAGAATAAAATCCTCTTGAAATCAGCAAAAGAAACCCTAAGTTTTAAAAATGTGGTTTAATTCTCAGAAGTAAGCTCCACCATGCAATCTTTTGAGTATATACCCTCCTCCTCAGACTTCCTCTATCAGCTTATCTGTTTAGCAATATTCCACAAAGGGTAGTTTTTGTGTCTCATTTCAGATCTGGGGAATGGAAATATAGAAGATGATCCTGGAATATCTCATCATTCCAGAAAGCATGAACGTTATCAAAAACTATGGGGGTTGGGTCGAAAGTATTCAGAAGTCAACATTAAGAGTCTGCTAAAAGTGGGGCAAGTTGAGCATCAATCTGCCAAAATGATTAATGGATTGACACACATCAAATACATTTAACTCCATAAAGTTTACAATGATGTTCAAAAAAATAAGTCACGTGTAAAGAATAGTAAGAAACCATCTAATTATAAATTAGATGGCCATTAAAGAGAAAAAATTTAAAAAAGAGAAAGAATTGAGCATTCAGTCTCTCTTTCCTTTGCGATTTGTTCCAAACTGTAGCCAAATAACTGATGAAGGGAAGATTCTTTTACAGAAGTATTCCAGCTAATAAATGGAAAGAGAGCAATAGAATATCACTAATTCACAATAGCTAATGATTTATGGGTGTAACAATGGCAGCTAACATCACAAAAAAGACCACCAAACTTTGGATCTGCCTAATAGAAATAAACACTACTATCTGTGAAATTGATTTATTCCCTCCCCTGACCCCATCACAAAAATGAAGAAAAGAAAAAAAAAAAACAACTCTGAATCTAAACAGGCCTTTAGACCTAATGAAGAATTTATAGGAAACAGAGGAGGAACAACATTACAAAGATACAAAATAGAGGTTATGGGAATCTCTCAAAGCAAAAAAAATTTTCATGAAAAAAAAAATAAACGAGTTGGAAGGGGAACCTATGAGTGANTGATCCCATCACAAAAATGAAGAAAAGAAAAAAAAAAAACAACTCTGAATCTAAACAGGCCTTTAGACCTAATGAAGAACTTATAGGAAACAGAGGAGGAACAACATTACAAAGATACAAAATAGAGGTTATGGGAATCTCTCAAAGCAAAAGAAATATTGCGTGAAAAAAAAATAAACGAGTTGGAAGGGGAACCTATGAGTTAAAGAGATATGATGTTACTGAACTCAAGTCCAACTGCCCACCACTAGAAAATCAATATTCAAGACGCGAGTGCTGGTCGAAATGGCAAATGTTACTTTTAATTAAAAAGCCAGCACTCTGGGGAAAAGACAGGCTTGTGTCCTAAAACCAACTCTGAAGATTCTGCTTGGCCACAAAAGTTTTCAAAAGGAAGATGGGGAAGTGATGTCAGTTAATCATTAAAGAGGGGAAGGGACTCATCGTCATCTCCCACTGTGTGCAGGCCTGTCAGCTCCGCCTGATCCTACCTTACATGCTGTCTTGTTCACAGTTTATTCATGAGATTACTGAAGGGGAAGCTGGGGAAGAGATCTGTTCATCTGTTAATTACTTCTACTTCTGTTAATAATATCTGTTAATAATTTCTACTTTGATGAATGGAAAAAACAATTTAGGCAAACTATTTTGTGATCAAAAGATTTGAATAGTGGCCTGGGCTCCTGGAGATGCCTGGTTTAAGGTTAGTTACAATAGCTTTGCTAAAGTGACAAGACAAAAGGGGCCTCCTACAGAGAGCTCTTCTCTGCAAAAAGCTGCTTATTAAATCCCCGCTTGTCAGAACATCATTCCATTTCTATGGAATTATGGATGAAGAGGGCTTCCCAGGTGGCAGCAGTGGTAAAGAATCCGCCTGCCAGGGCTTCCCTGGTGGCTTAGTGAAGTGAAGTCACTCAGTTGTGTCCGATTCTTTGCAACTCCATGGACTGTAGCCTACCAGACTTCCCTGTCTGTGGGATTTTCTAGGAAATAGTNAATAGTGGCCTGGGCTCCTGGAGATGCCTGGTTTAAGGTTAGTTACAATAGCTTTGCTAAAGTGACAAGACAAAAGGGGCCTCCTACAGAGAGCTCTTCTCTGCAAAAAGCTGCTTATTAAATTCCCGCTTGTCAGAACATCATTCCATTTCTGTGGAATTATGGATGAAGGGGGCTTCCCAGGTGGCACCAGTGGTAAAGAATCCGCCTGCCAGGGCTTTCCTGGTGGCTTAGTGAAGTGAAGTCACTCAGTTGTGTCCGATTCTTTGCAACGCCATGGACTGTAGCCTACCAGACTTCCCTGTCTGTGGGATTTTCTAGGAAATAGTACTGGAATGGGTTGCCATTTCCTTCTCTAGGGGATCTTCCCAACCCAGGGATCGAACCCAGGTCTCCCACATTGCAGGCAGATGCTTTACTGTCTGAGCTACCAGGCTGGCTTAATGGTGGTAAAGAATTCGCCTGCTAGCGCAGGAGACAGGGGTTCGATCACTGATGCAGGAAGATCCCACATGCCACAGAACAGCTAAGCCCACCTGCCACAACTACTGAGCCTGTGCTCTGGAGCCCCAGAGCCCCAACTACTGAGACCATGTGCCCTAGAGCCCGTGCTCCGTAATAGAAGCCACTACAATAAGAAGCCCCCGAGCATGGCAACTAGAGAGTAGCCCCTGCTATCTGCAACTAGCGAAAAACCCGCACCGCAGCAAAGACCCAGCACAGCCAAAAAAACAAACAAACAAACAAACANACATGCCACAGAACAGCTAAGCCCACCTGCCACAACTACTGAGCCTGTGCTCTGGAGCCCCAGAGCCCCAACTACTGAGATCATGTGCCCTAGAGCCCGTGCTCCGTAATAGAAGCCACTACAGTAAGAAGCCCACAAGCATGGCAGCTAGAGAGTAAGCCCTGCTGTCTGCAACTAGCGAAAAACCCGCACCGCAGCAAAGACCCAGCACAGCCAAAAAAAAAAAAANCGTAATAGAAGCCACTACAATAAGAAGCCCCCGAGCATGGCAACTAGAGAGTAGCCCCTGCTATCTGCAACTAGCGAAAAACCCGCACCGCAGCAAAGACCCAGCACAGCCAAAAAAACAAACAAACAAACAAACAAAGAATCCTCCTGCAATGCAGGAGACACAAGAGACTCAAGTTCAATCCCTAGGGCAGAAAGATAACCAGGAGGAAGCAATGGCACTCCACTCGTGTTCTTGCCTGGAAAATTCCATGGGCAGAGGAATCTGGCAGGCTGCAGTTCATGGAGCCACAAAGAATCGGACATGATTTAGTGAGTGAACAATGACAACTTCATGCTAGCATGCGTGCATGCTAAGTTGCTTCAGTCGTGTCTGACTCTTTGCACTCCCATGGACCATAACTCGCCAGGCTCCTCTATCCATGGGATTCTCCAGGCAAGAATACTGGAGTGGGTAACATAGGGCACCATATTCTCAGCACGCAAGATGTTGACATGGGTCTGTAGCCTCTCTGTGCTGACACTTTCAGCTGCCTGCTTACATATATGGGTTGAACAAGCTATAATTATTTTGATGCCCAAAAAGATACAGATAATTATGCACAGTGGTGTTAATCCCATTCTCTTAAGGCCAGTTCTTGGGACTATGCTAGCCAGAGATTCGGTGCTGCCCAAGACAGAGCAGCTTATGGCACAGCTGCCGTCTGGTCGTCATGTAGTTAGCTTTTCTCCTGTGATGACAGTCACAGAATCTGGAAAACAACTCATGCTGAAGGATTCTGTGACTCTATTGTCCTAATCATTAACTGCTTGGCACTGAGCACTTTTGTGACACCAGGAAGCCTGGGAGACCAGCTTTTCTACAGACAAGAGGCAGGAGACATGGAGGGGCCTTTGTGCTTGGAGGCGCTCTGCAGAATTCTGATCTGTTCCATGAGATATATCAACCTAACACAGTGGATCTCAATTCAGACAAACAAATTGCATGCAAGTATGCACGTGCGTGTATAGTAAAACCCAAGAACACACTGTTGGTTTTTTTTTTTAATGTGAAACCTAATTTTAACAAAATCAGGGAATTTCAAGCACTGGATATATGATGATATCAAGGATTTTTTAAATTTAGGCATGACAATGATACTGTGGCTGTGGTTTTTAAATAGGAGTCTGTCTTTTAAAGAAACATAATGAAAGTTTTACAAATGAAATATGATGCTTGAGATTTGCGTCAAAATAATCCAACAGAGGAAGCGGGAAAGAGGATCACAGACAAGACTGGCCTGTACTGAAAATTGTTAAAGTCACTGGTGAATTCATCAGGTTCATTTCCTTGTTCTATTTTTTAAGACCTTTGAAATTTTCATTGATAAAATATTCTGGAAGCTCACGGCTGAAACTTGAAAATTTCAGAAAAGTAAAAGAAGAAAAATTATCCATAATCCCACCATGCAGAGATAATCACTACTATCATTTTACAGTATATCCTTCTTGACTTTTAAATAATACATATTAAAGAAACCCTGCTGTGAATATCATTTTGTACTGCTTCTTTCACTTAAAATAGTATATTCTTTCTTGTCCTTAAAAACTCTAAGCATTGTTCTTAATGGCTATTATAGTGTTTTAGTTTCTAACATTTATTTAATCAAAACTCCATTTTTACTGCTAAAAATGTTGCTGCTATAAACATCCTTGAAAATCTTTATTTGAGCGTACCACTCATTTTTAAAAAGTAGAATTAGTGTTTAAAAGACTAAGCATTTTCAAGTATTTAATACAACTACCAAATCACTCTATAGAAAGGTCATCCACTTACGTTTCTACCTATAGTGAAGTAGAATTCTCCTTTTCCTGAAACCTTACTTTTCTGGAAGCATTTAATATTCCCTACTTAATAAAAAATTCTAAGTCAAAAGAGCAGTTGATAAGTGTGTTGGAGCCAGACAAGCCTACCTTTGAATCCTATTAGCTGTGTAACGTTGGGAGAGTTAGTTAACATCTCTGTCCCGGGAACAGACTAGCACTGGGAGGTCATAACCATTGAATAAGGTCATAGATGTAATGATATATTATCTGTTAGTTTCCTAACACAGTGCCTGGTTTGGCAGATGTTAGTGGTAACTATCATCATTATCATTATTATTTTTTTTTAAATTACATATTCTAAAGGAGATCAGTCCTGGGTGTTCTTTGGAAGGACTGATGCTAAAGCTGAAACTCCAGTACTTTGGCCACCTCATGCGAAGAGTTGACTCATTAGAAAAGACTCTGATGCTGGGAGGGATTGGGGGCAGGAGGAGAAGGGAACGACCGAGGATGAGATGGCTGGATGGCATCACGGACTCAATGGACATGAGTTTGGGTGAACTCTGGGAGATGGTGATGGACAGGGAGGCCTGGTGTGCTGCGATTCATGGGGTCCCAAAGAGTCGGACAACGACTGAGCGACTGAACTGAACTGACCTCTCTGTAGAGTAAAATCCATATCTTTATAACTGCTGTTTTCCTTTCCACGAAGAGGCTTTTTCACTTGTTCCTGCATCAAGTCTGTGCTTTAGAAGTGCTGCTGTTGTCTAGTCAGTCATGTCCAGCTCTGTTGCGACCCCATGGACTGTAGCCTGCTAGGTTCCTTTGTCCATAGAATTTCCTACGCAAGAATACGGGAGTAGGTTGCCATTTCCTTCTCAAGGGGACCTTCCCAACCCAAGAGTCAAACTTGTGTCTCCTGTATTGTGGGCAAATTCTTTACCACTGAACCACCTGGGAAACCTCAAATTTAAGACAGCTTATGGATAAGTTAGGGTGCTTTTGGTTGCCTCAAAAAAAAAAAAAAAA
>SJYW01007740.1:134003-149070 GCA_006410735.1 Raphicerus campestris
TGGCTGGATGGCATCACGGACTCGAGGGACATGGGTTTGGGTGGACTCTGGGAGATGGTGATGGACAGGGAGGCCTGGTGTGCTGCGATTCATGGGGTCGCAAAGAGTCGGACACGACTGAGCGACTGAACTGAACTGACCTCTCTGTAGAGTAAAATCCATATTTTTATAACTGCTGTTTTCCTTTCCACGAAGAGGCTTTTTCACTTGTTCCTGCATCAAGTCTGTGCTTTAGAAGTGCTGCTGTTGTCTAGTCAGTCGTGTCCAGCTCTGTTGCGACCCCATGGACTGTAGCCTGCTAGGTTCCTTTGTCCATAGAATTTCCTACGCAAGAATACGGGAGTAGGTTGCCATTTCCTTCTCAAGGGGACCTTCCCAACCCAAGAGTCAAACTTGTGTCTCCTGTATTGTGGGCAAATTCTTTACCACTGAACCACCTGGGAAACCTCAAATTTAAGACAGCTTATGGATAAGTTAGGGTGCTTTTGGTTGCCTCAAAAAAAAAAAAAAAAACACCCAAGTTAGGCTGATGGAGCTGAAGCATCCAGAAGGATAAAGGATTGAGGAGATATGCTCTGACTGTCCTCAGTGATTCTGTCTTCAACAGTCTGCCTGTTTCTGACTGTTGTTTTCAACCCCATAATGATGTTCCAGAATAAGACAGCTTGTCAAATAAAAGAGACACAACTAAATCTACAAGCTTCTTTGTTCCCCTCCATCTGGAAAAAGAAAAAGCCCCTGCCCCCTACCCTCCAGTTAGATCCTTTTTTTTTTTTTTTTTACTTTTTATTGTGTATTAGGGCATAGCCGATTAACAATGTTGTGATAGTGTCAGATGAACAAGAAAAGGGCTCAACCATACATATACATGTATCCATTCTCCCCCAAACCCTCCTCCCATCTAGGCTGCCACATAACATTGAACAGAGTTCCGTGTGCTATACAGTAGGTCCTTGTTGGTTATCCATTTTAAATAAAGCAGTGTGTACATGACCATCCCAAACTCCCTTACTGTCACTTCCGCCAGCAACCATAAGTTCGTTTTCCAAGTCTGTGAGTCTCTTTCTGTTTGGTAAGTTCATTTGTGATCATTTCTTCTTAGATTCCATATATGAGGGATGTCATACAACATTTCTCCTTCTCTGTCTCACTTACTTCTCTCAGTTTGACACTCTAGTTCCAGCCATGTTGCTGCAAATGGCATTATTTCATTCTTTTTAACCCCAGTTAGATCTTGAGATGTATACTGATTAAGAAAACTGCTGCTGCTACTGCTAAGTCACTTCGATCGTGTCCGACTGTGTGACCCCATAGACGGCAGCTCACCAGGCTCTCCCGTCCCTAGGATTCTCCAGGCAAGAACACTGGAGTGGGTTTGTTTTATTTAGTTTTTAGCCTGTGTGTGTGTAACTGGATAAGCACATTCTCAAGGTAAAGGGCCAAGTTGTAACACACTACTGAATCAGGAGAATAAAGTGAGAGGGCTTGCTGTAACACAAACAGAATACAGAGCCCCCAGGTAGACCTGCGCATATGGATACTCGCCACATGGCAGAGGTGACCTGCAGAGCAGTGAGGAAAGAACATATTTTTAAATACATGATGCTAATAAAATTGACTATCTGTGTAGGAAAAAAAAAACTGAAATTGCACTCATATCTCAGCTCATACACAATAGTCAATTCCGGCTGGAATTGACCTAAGTATAAAAAGGAAAACTAGAAAGCTTTTACAAGATAGTTCAGGAAAGCACATTCAAGACCTTGAGACAGGGCAGAATTTCTTAAACAAGATGCGAAAAGCACTGCCATTACAGAAAAGATTCATAAATTTGCTTACTTAAGAGTTAGAATTTTCTATTCATCCAAAGATACCATAGTTACAGCCAAAGAAAAGTAGACCAATAGAAAATACTTGCAAAACAACAAACCAGAAGCAGACTCACAGACACAGAGAGCAGTCTTGCGGTTGCCAAGGGGACATGGGTAGGGGGTGGATCGGGAGTGTGGGATTAGCAGATGCAAACTATTATATATAGAATGGATAAACAACGAGGTCCAGCTGTATAGCACAGGGAACTATATTCAATATCCTGTGATAAACCATAATGGAAAAGAATACAAAAAGAATGCATATATGTATAACTGAATCACTTTGCTGTACAGCAGAAATTAACACAACATTGTAAATCAACTATATTTCAATAAAATACATTTAAAAAAAATACTTGCAATAGACAAAGCACTGGTTTCCAAACAGCNCTGCAGTCCAACGGATGGCAAAAGAGTCGGACATGACTTAGTGACTAAACAACAAAGGCTTGCTAGAACTAGGAAGCAAAGGAGTCAGGACTCAAACTCAGGTCTGTCTGACTCCAGAGTTTTTAGAAAGATACTGTTCCATTTGGGAGCCAGTAAAGAAGAGTGGGTAAAACCATATTTGGCAGTTTAAGTCACTTTCCAGATTTGTCACTGTCCATTTATCATCTTGGGCAACTTGTGTGACATATCTAAGCCTTCATTTTCCAATCTGTAAAATGGGGATAATAAGTGTTAGCTACTCATAGGGCTGTTGTAAGAATTAAACGAAATAAACAGATGCGGAAGAGCTCATGAACACACAGTAACTATTCTTTCCTTGGCTGCTCTGGGCTTTTGTTGCTGAACACAGGCTTTCTCTAGCTGCTGCAAGTGGGGGCCCTTTTCACTGTGGTGCAGAGTCTTCTCATTGAGGGGCTCCTCTTGTTGCGGAGCACAAGCTCTAGGTATGTGGATTTAGTGGCTGTGGTGCACTGGCTTAGTTGCTCCGTGGCATGTGATATTTTCCTGGACCAGGGATCGAACCCATGTCCCCTGTAATGGCAGGCAGATTCTAGACCACTGAACAACTAGGGAGATCCCACAATAACTATTCTTATAGCCCCTGTATTTCCCCCTTTAGGATTACTAAATCATAGCCATCCACACCCATATCAGCTCCTTAGCACACAAGCAGGCATATTTTAGTGGGATATCTTGTTATAAGACAAGAGAAAAGACAGGAAGTAACGCAGGCAGTCACTTCAGGTATCAGATGGCTGCCTTCTGAGCTGCCTGCACACTTGATAGGAATGAAAACGATCAAAATAAATGACAGTGCTCAGGGCAAGGGGCCATCTGTTCCCCTGCCAGGCTGTTCAATAAAAAAAGGAATAGTTATCTTGGGTCTAAAGCTTCATCCCCACTGGAGCCTTGTGTTTCAAATCCCCTTAAGGTTAGAACCAACTTTCAAAAAGAATAATTAAATCTGGAAAGAAATGGGGTCAGCAGGTCTCACAGTGCTTTTAAACAGTAAGTCTCAGAGCTGGAGGAGGGAACGGCTGCCAGCAAAGCTGCTTTCCTGCATATCCAGGAAAACTCAACACAAAAACCCAAAGAACCACTCGGTCCTAGGAAGAATAGAAGCCTATCTAATTACAAACAAGTTGACCTTAGCTTTAAGTCATCCACTGTCAAAAGACTGGTTCTATTTATAAATTGATGCATTTCAGAACACTTTTGACTTCCTTAACAACAACAAAAAAATTATATTTAGTAATCACATAAACACAGAGATTGTATTCATGCTAACAAAGAAGTCAAATAGCTAAGAATCAATATGCTGAGAGATGTGTACAGCCTATATAAAGAAAACTTCAAAATGTTATTGAAGAGATGAAAGACGATTTTAACACATCAAAACAGTGTTCCTGAGACATAAAACTGTAAAGATACCAGCTCTCAAAGTAAACATATGGTCAACTCAATGACAATCAATATTCCTATAGACTTTTTAAAAAGAACTCAACAAAATAATTCTAAATTTCACTTGGAAAAAAATGAGTGGTGGGATATCATACTTTTATTCACTTATTTATACATTTTATTAATTGTACATCTTGACTTTGATTTTACAGCTTTATTGAGATATATTTCACATTTCATTAAATTTACCTTTTCAAAGTGTACAGATCAGTGGTTTTTAGTATATTCATAGAGTTGTGTCAACACCAGCACTCTGTAATTTTTGTGTTTTTTTGGTCTGGCCCTTTAGCAGTGAAAACATGAAATCTTAACCATTGAACCACCAGGGAATTCTCTATAATTTTTCGATACTAAAAAAAAAAATGACATGTACCCATTAGTTCTCACTCATCTTTCCCATTCCCCATTTCCACACAAGTTAGTCCCAAGTAACTATTAATCTACCTTTTGTCTGTATGCATTTGTCTGTTCTGGAAATTTTATATAAATAGAATTATACAATATCTGGCCTTTAGTGACTGGTTTCACTTAGCATAATGTTTTCAAGGTTTCTGTAGTAAAGGATTTAGCCTTTTCCAGATAGAAATCTGGCCTTTGTCCTTGGCTTTGGGGAAGCAGTCTTTAAGCTCTTGAAAGGTCATGCCTAATAGGAGTGCCTCTATTTTCCTGGTAGCTTTGAGTCACCAGATCAGTTCAGCTCAGTGCAGTCACTCAGGTGTGGCCGACTCTCTGCGACCCATGGACTACAGCATGCAGGGCTTCCCTCCCTTCGGTGTCATCTCTTTTTGCCTTTTCATACTGTTCATGGGGTTCTCAAGGCAAGAATACTGAAGTGGTTTGCCATTCCCTTCTCCAGTGGACCACATTTTGTTAGAACTCTCCACAAAGACCTGTCCATCATGGTCATGATGGACATGAGCCTACACAGCATGGCTCATAGCTTTTCATTGAGTTAGACAAGGCTGTGACCCATGTGATCAGCTTTTGAGACACCAGATGGTCTAACAATATGATTTAGGTGGAAGCTAACCACATCAAATAGTCTTATAGTCGAGGCTGGCCAGAAAGACTAACAGTGTGATTTAGCATGGGGGCTTTAGGTCACAGTATCAGTAAACATCTTAGGGGCTGGAGACTGAGATCAACCACACAAGCAGTCAGTCATGCCTATGTGATGGAGACTCAGTAAAAACTCTGGACGCCAAGGATCAGGTGAGCCTCCCAGCTTATGGTCACTCAGTGATGCCAGGAGAGAAATGCTCTTGGTCTACACAAGGAGGAGACAACTGGATTCTCCATGCTTGAAATCTTTCTGAACTCTGCCCTATTCACCTTCCCTTGGCAACTTTTTTAAATTAATTAATTTATTTTAACTGGAGGCTAATTACTTTACAATATTGTAGTGGTTTTTGCCAGAGAAGGAAATGACAACCCACACCAGTATTCTTGCCTAGAGAATCCCAGGGATGGGGGAGCCTGGTGGGCTGCCGTCTATGGTGTTACACAGAATTGGACACGACTGAAGCGACTTAGCAGCAGCAGCAGCAGTGGTTTTTGCCATACATTGACATGAATCAGCCATGGGTGTACATGTGTTCCCCATCCTGAACCCCCTTCCACCTCCCTGTCCATCCCATCCCTAAGGGTCATCCCAGTGCACAGGCCCTGAGTGCCCTGTCTCATGCATCGAACCTGGACTGGTGACCTATTTCATGTATGGTAATATACATATTTCAATGCTGTTCTCTCAAATCATCCCACCCTCGCCTTCTCCCACAGAGTCCAAAAGTCTGTTCTTAACATCTGTGTTTCTTTTGCTGTCTTGCATATAGGGTCATTGTTACCATCTTTCTAAATTCCACATATATGCGTTAATATACTGTATTGGTATTTTTTTTTCTGACTTACTTCACTCTATATAATAGACTCCAGTTTCATCCACCTCTTTAGAACTGATTCAAATGCATTCTTTTTAATTGCTGAGTAATAGTTCATTGTGTATATATATCTACCACAGCTTTCCTATCCATTCATCTGCCGATGGACATCTAGGTTGCTTCCAGGTCCTAGCTATTGCAAACAGTGCTCCTTGGCAATTTTTTTTTAATGTATTTGGTTTTGGCTGCACTGTGTCTTCACTGCTGGAACCAGGCTTTTGTCTAGCTGCAACAACCAGGGACTGCTCTCTAGTTGTGGCGCACAGGCTTCTCGGTGCGGAGTCTTCTCTTGCTGCAGAGCACGGGCTCCAGAGTGCACAGACTTCAGCAGCTGTAGCTCCTGGGCCCTAGAGCTCTGGCTCAGTGGTTGTGGTGCATGGCATGGTTGCAGAGCAGCACCTGGAATACTCCGGTACCAGGACTGACTGAGCCAGTGTCCCCTGCATTGGCAGGCAGGTTGCCAACCACTAGACCACCAGGGAAGTCCCCTGTGGCTAATTTTCATCTAGATCCTTTTCCTGTAATAAACCAGAAAATGAGCATAACACCTCTCAGTAAGTTCTATGTGTCTATCGTTGTCAGGACTTCCCTGATTGCTCAGGTGGTAAAAAAAAAATCTGCCCTCAATGCAGAAGACCTGGGTTCAGTCCCTGGGTTGGGAAGATATCCTGGAGAAGGGAATGGCAACCCACTCCAGTATTCTTGCCTAGAGAATTCCATGGACAGACCGTGGGGTCACAAAGAGTTGGACACAACTGAGTGGCTAACACACACACAATGAATTGTCAAAACTGAATGTGCCTTTAGGAACTCCCAAATTTGCTGCTGGTGTTAAATGAAGGTAATCTCTTAAAAACTGCTCCTTCTGACTTCGGAAGTTGGGTAAACTCACTCAAGATTTGTTCATATGTTAGCATATATCAATCCTACAGTCCTTTTTTTGCCAAAGAATATTCTATGGATATATCACGTTTTGCTTATCCTTTCATCAGCTAATGGACATGTGGGTTGTTTCTACTTTTTTGTTGTTATGAATAATGCTGCTATGAACATTTGTGCACAGGTTTTTATATGGACATGTGTTTTCAATTCTTAGTTACAAACCTAGGAGTTGAATTGCTAGGTCATATGGTAACTTCCATGTTCAATTTTTGAGGGACTGCCAAACTGTGTTCCAAGGTGCCTACACTATTTTCTAATACTACCAGCAGTGTATGAGGGTTCAAATTTCTCTATACCCTCATCAATACCTATTATTGTCTTTCTTTTTCATTTTACTCACTGTAATGAGAATGAATTGGTATCTCACTCTAGTTTTGATTGGCATGTTCCTGATTCCTAATGATGTTGAGCAAATTTGCATGTGCTTATTGGCTATTCACAGATATTCTTTGAAGAACTACCTACTCAAATGCTTTGCTCATCCTTTTACATGGATTATGTCTCTTTGTTGTTAACTTGTAAGAGTTCTGCTGACTACAAGCTTCTTATCAGATATAGGATTTGCAAATATTTTCTCTCATTCTATAGGTTGTTTTTTCACTTTCCTGCTGGTGCCCTTTGAAGCACAAGTTTTTAATTTTCATGAAATCCAATTTATCTATATTTCCTCTTGTTCATATCTATGGGCTGACAGCAGACTATATTGTAAAACTTGTGCTAATTTTCTTAGAAGTATTAATGACAATGTAGTTACAAAGAAAATTTCTTATTCTTGGTTGATGTGTGCCAAAGGGTTTGGAAGGAAATGTGTGCAACTTTGACACTGACGTTTTGGAGATTCTAGGCCAATTGTCCTATAAAATGTCTCCACGTTCCGGATTTTTCCGCTTTCTTCCTCATGCTGTTTAACTAGTCCCTCTAGAGCCTGAATTTCTTGTGAGCCAGAAGTTAGGTCTGGCTTGATCAGGTAATTTGAGAACATCCTGTCAGAAAACACTAGCATCAGATTGTCCCTCCATCCAGATTTCTAGAAAGGTACATTTTTTTCTTTTGCAGTTACTAAGTAAAATGTGAATCTAGCCTTTTAAACTATAGTTCAGTACAAATCAGAACTTTGATTTTAAAAACTGTTTTAAAGATTGTGAAGGAGTATGAAAGGATTCTAATAAGGAAGAACAGTGAAGTAGGACACTGCTGCTTTTCACCAGGAAATGAATATCAGTAAATAAAGCAGCAATATCTAAAGCACAATGGCANGTTCCTGATTCCTAATGATGTTGAGCAAATTTGCATGTGCTTATTGGCTATTCACAGATATTCTTTGAAGAACTACCTACTCAAATGCTTTGCTCATCCTTTTACATGGATTATGTCTCTTTGTTGTTAACTTGTAAGAGTTCTTCTGACTACAAGCTTCTTATCAGATATAGGATTTGCAAATATTTTCTCTCATTCTATAGGTTGTTTTTTCACTTTCCTGCTGGTGCCCTTTGAAGCACAAGTTTTTAATTTTCATGAAATCCAATTTATCTATATTTCCTCTTGTTCATATCTATGGGCTGACAGCAGACTATATTGCAAAACTTGTGCTAATTTTCTTAGAAGTATTAATGACAATGTAGTTACAAAGAAAATTTCTTATTCTTGGTTGATGTGTGCCAAAGGGTTTGGAAGGAAATGTGTGCAACTTTGACACTGACGTTTTGGAGATTCTAGGCCAATTGTCCTATAAAATGTCTCCACGTTCCGGATTTTTCCGCTTTCTTCCTCATGCTGTTTAACTAGTCCCTCTAGAGCCTGAATTTCTTGTGAGCCAGAAGTTAGGTCTGGCTTGATCAGGTAATTTGAGAACATCCTGTCAGAAAACACTAGCATCAGATTGTCCCTCCATCCAGATTTCTAGAAAGGTACATTTTTTTCTTTTGCAGTTACTAAGTAAAATGTGAATCTAGCCTTTTAAACTATAGTTCAGTACAAATCAGAACTTTGATTTTAAAAACTGTTTTAAAGATTGTGAAGGAGTATGAAAGGATTCTAATAAGGAAGAACAGTGAAGTAGGACACTGCTGCTTTTCACCAGGAAATGAATATCAGTAAATAAAGCAGCAATATCTAAAGCACAATGGCATCAGAGCATAAAATACTGGTACTGCAATAAATAAAAACATTCATCATATAGGAATATGCGATTAGTTGGAAGGTACCCTAGAAATAAAATTGAGTTTAATTGCCTCACTTTACAAATGCAAAGCTTGAAGCTCAAGAAGCTTAATAAATGCTGTTAAAGTCAATTAAATTAAGTCCAGAAAATAATAATTGTTTTCTGAGTGCTTACTCTATCTTGGACATTGTTCTAAGCACTTTACATGATTAAATTAACTGATGAGTTTATTTAATTATCCCCAAAGCTTTATGAAAGTAGGTTTTACTTAACTTTCTCTCTCTCTCTCTCTTTTTTTTTTTTTTGGTCCAGCAAGAAACTTAGAACTTAAATAACCTGCCCTAATTTACAGGTGGTAAATTAGGAAGCCAGGATGGGAACCTAGGAAAGCTGACTCAGGAATCTGTGTGTTTAGCAGCTCCATCCTACTACCTCCCAAGTTGTCACTTGTGGCTACAGGGCCGCAGCTGGTTAGAAATCAAATTAGGCCCTAGGTTCTCTGAGGATGAATTCCTCCCTGCTTCTGGAATACCAAGAGTGGGCTGAGTTGATTGTTTCTCATAATCTGGAGCATCACCAGTCCCAGCCTGCGCTGGGCAGTTTCTTATGAGCAGACAGCTCCTAATGACCTGTGTTAATGAGGGTAGAATGCTACCAGGAAGATCCAGCAGAGCTGAACACAAGCCCCTACTTGGTTTTACAGTGTGTGCTTAGTCATTCAGTCGCGTCCAAATTTTTGTGACCCCATGGACTATAGCCTACCAGGCTNACAGCTGGTTAGAAATCAAATTAGGCCCTAGGTTCTCTGAGGATGAATTCCTCCCTGCCTCTGGATTACCAAGAGTGGGCTGAGTTGATTGTTTCTCATAATCTGGAGCATCACCAGTCCCAGCCTGCGCTGGGCAGTCTCTTATGAGCAGACAGCTCCTAATGACCTGTGTTAATGAGGGTAGAATGCTACAAGGAAGATCCAGCAGAGCTGAACACAAGCCCCTACTTGGTTTTACAGTGTGTGCTTAGTCGTTCAGTCGCATCCAAATTTTTGTGACCCCATGGACTATAGCCTACCAGGCTCCTCTGTCCATGGGGATTCTCCTGGCAGGAATACTGGAGTGGGTTGCCATGCCCTCTTCCATGGGATCTTCCTAACCCAGGGATCGAACCCAGGTCTCCTGCACTGCAGGCAGATTCTCTACCGTCTGAGTCACCAGGGAAACCCAAGAATACCGGAGTGGGCAGATTGTTCCCTCTCTAGGGGATCTTCCCAACCCAGGAATCAGCCCGAGGTCTCCTGCCTTGCAGGCCAGTTCTTTACCAGCTGAGCTACCAAGGAAGCCCCTTAGGGTATAATACTGTACTACTTTTGCAATAGATATGCCTTCTTCATTATGCTTTACTAAGATTGGTGTTAAAGTCAGTTGCTATTCCCTATATACCCCATGGACAGCAAGAGACTGCAAATGATAGAAATGCGTCACAAGATGATAGCCTCTGTTGAAAAATGAGAGTGAGTGCATGCTCAGCTGTGGCTCTTTGCGACCCCATGGACTGTAGCCTGCCAGGCTCCTCTGTCCGTGGAATTTCCCAGGCAAGTACACTGGAGTGGGTTGTCATTTCCTTTTCCAGAGGGTCTTCCTGTGGGTTGTCATTCCCTTCTCCAGGGGAATCTTCCTCGCCCAGGGATCTAACCCAAGTCTCCTGTGTTGCAGGCAAATTCTATACCGCTGAGCCACCAGGAAAGGCTGTTAAAAAAATGAGATAATTGTAAAAGGTCTTCTCCATGCTTTCCTTTCAATCCTACATCCCAGATCTTGGTCTCTATCTTACTGATTTCCCGTGTTAATTACTTTAACCTTTCCTCAGTGGCCTCCTTTGTGTTTCATCACCATAGAAACCCATTCTGCCTCGAGAATCATCTTTGCTGACAGTTTTTAGAGTCTTCCTTCTGCTCCAAATTATCTGCTAAGTTAAATCTAAGGTTCTTGATCTTGTCTTCGGGACTTTCTCTAATTTGCTCCCCTTTTATTCTCTCTTTAGAAATNAGTGGCCTCCTTTGTGTTACATCACCATAGAAACCCATTCTGCCTCGAGAATCATCTTTGCTGACAGTTTTTAGAGTCTTCCTTCTGCTCCAAATTATCTGCTAAGTTAAATCTAAGGTTCTTGATCTTGTCTTCGGGACTTTCTCTAATTTGCTCCCCTTTTATTCTCTCTTTAGAAATAATACATTCCTGGAGCAGAGGTTAAAGCAGATCACTGTCAGTGAAAATATTAACTGAAATAATTCATATATTTACATAGTACTTTAGATCTGCGAAAAACACATTCACCTACATTACCTCAATCACTCTATGATAATACATAAAGCAGGTAACATGATCAGCATTTTAAATTTGATAAAACTGGGGGCCAAAGAATTTAAGTATCTTGACCATGATAACACAGTTTACTGGTGAAGCTATTGCTTGAATTTATATTTTCAGACTCCAGGTCATGCTTGGTACATTATACAGTATGATCAAAGATCCAGCATTTACCAAAAAAATTTTTTTTTCTTTAGGCTTATACCCTCAGACAGAATTCTAAGATCTCTCCCATGATCCTCTCCCCAGCCCTGCTCCTTGTACACACCCTGCAATAACCCTGGAGCCATGAATATGATGAGACATCAGTCCTGTGATTGTGTTATGTTACAAGTTGATTTTAAAATAAGAAGATTATCTGGGTGGGCCTGACCTAATCTATGAGCCCGGTAAAAACAAAAGAGTTTTCTCTGGCCAGCAGACGACAAAGTCAGAGAGATGTGCTGTATCTAGCCTGGAAGAAAGCAAACAGCCGTCCTGTGAACTGACCAAGGTGTCACGTGGGAAGGACGTGAGGGTGGCCTGTAGGAAGTGAGGATGGTCCTCCTCAACGGCACACAAAGAAACAGGGACCTCGGTCCAGCAACTGCAACAACTACAGTGAGCTTGGAAATGGATTTTTCTTCAGAGCCTCAGCCTGATGAGGATCCAGCTCAACATTGTGATTTCAGGTTTATGAGAGCCGGCACAGAGAAGCCATGCATCCTCTGCTAGCCTTCTGACCTAAGAGATGTGAGCTCAGAGTGCTGCTTCAACCGTAGTGCTGTTTCAAGCCACTAAGTTTGTGATGATGTGCTATACAGCAATAGAAAACAATTACATCTAATATTCTCTTGGTTGTTGTTTAGCTGCTAAGTTGTGTCTGACTTTTTGTGGTCCCCATGGGCTGGAGCCTGCCAGGCTCCTCTGTCCATAGGATTTCCCAGGCAAGAATACTGGAGTAGGTTGCTGTTTCCCCCTCCAGGGAAATCTTCCCAACCCAGGGATCAAACCCACACTCCTGCATTGGCAGGTGGGTTCTTTACCACAGAGCCCTTCAGTTCAGTTCAGTTCGGTTCAGTCTCTCAGTCATGTCCGACTCTTTGCAACCC
The DNA here is from genome assembly GCA_006410735.1 of Raphicerus campestris. Lineage (NCBI taxonomy): Eukaryota > Metazoa > Chordata > Mammalia > Artiodactyla > Bovidae > Raphicerus > Raphicerus campestris. The sequence continues at coordinate 146,280 of SJYW01007740.1, forward strand.
CATGAATTGCAGCACGCCAGGCCTCCCTGTCCATCACCATCTCCCAGAGCTCACTCAGACTCACGTTCCATCCAGCCATCTCATCCTCTGTCGTCCCCTTCTCCTCCTACCCCCAATCCCTCCCAGCATCAGAGTCTTTTCCAATGAGTGAATTCTTTGCATGAGGTGGCCAAAGTACTGGAGTTTCAGCATTAGCATCATTCCTTCCAAAGAAATCCCAGGGCTGATCTCCTTCAGAATGGACTGGTTGGATCTCCTTGCAGTCCAAGGGACTCTCAAGAGTCTTCTCCAACACCNTTTCTTCAGAGCCTCAGCCTGATGAGGATCCAGCTCAACATTGTGATTTCAGGTTTATGAGAGCCGGCACAGAGAAGCCATGCATCCTCTGCTAGCCTTCTGACCTAAGAGATGTGAGCTCAGAGTGCTGCTTCAACCGTAGTGCTGTTTCAAGCCACTAAGTTTGTGATGATGTGCTATACAGCAATAGAAAACAATTACATCTAATATTCTCTTGGTTGTTGTTTAGCTGCTAAGTTGTGTCTGACTTTTTGTGGTCCCCATGGGCTGGAGCCTGCCAGGCTCCTCTGTCCATAGGATTTCCCAGGCAAGAATACTGGAGTAGGTTGCTGTTTCCCCCTCCAGGGAAATCTTCCCAACCCAGGGATCAAACCCACACTCCTGCATTGGCAGGTGGGTTCTTTACCACAGAGCCCTTCAGTTCAGTTCAGTTCGGTTCAGTCTCTCAGTCATGTCCGACTCTTTGCAACCCCATGAATTGCAGCACGCCAGGCCTCCCTGTCCATCACCATCTCCCAGAGCTCACTCAGACTCACGTTCCATCCAGCCATCTCATCCTCTGTCGTCCCCTTCTCCTCCTACCCCCAATCCCTCCCAGCATCAGAGTCTTTTCCAATNCTGACCTGTACATAGGTTTCTCAAGAGGCAGGTCAGGTGGTCTGGTATTCCCATTTCTTTCAGAATTTTCCAGTTTGTTGTGGTCCACACAAAGGCTTTGGCATAGTCAATATCTGCTCAGTACCTTATTAAAACTTAGAAATATAATTCACACATATATTCTTATTTAATTCTTGTAGTTCTTCAACACCTCATATTTTCATATGTAAAAAATAAGTTTAGAAAAATTAAAAGTGATTTTTCCAAGGTCTCATGGATAGCTATGAGGACTGGAACCCATATCTTTTGACTCCAAAAGCCTTTACATTTCCTACTAAACTGAAGTATCTTAGCTCAAGAAAGGGCAAGAAATCAGAGGAAAACTATATTAATATTAATCATTTAGAGGGGACTTGATGAAAAAAAATTTATGAAAATAGCCACTTTTATATGTCCTCCTCCTTCAAGAAATATTTCATTAGATTCTAGATATATGATTTTAGGTACAACATGCTTACTTGCTAAAGAAAGATTTGACATCTTTTAAAACAAATAATACAGCTGAAGATGTTTTATTGTAAATTAGTCAGAAAATAGTTAAAACATTTCCCAGAATGGTCCTACCTGTACCCAGGCCATCAATCTGACACATGCTCAGATTTGCTGCTGCTGCTGCTAAGTTGCTTCAGTCGTGTCCGACTCTGTGCGACCCCATAGACGGCAGCCCACCAGGCTCCCCCGTCCCTGGGATTTTCCAGGCAAGAACACTGGAGTGGGTCGCCATTTCCTTCTCCAATGCATGAAAGTGAAAAGTGAAAGTGAAGTTGCTCAGTCGTGTCCGACTCTTCACAACCCCATGGACTGCAGCCTACCAGGCTCCTCCGTCCATGGGATTTTCCAGGCAAGAGTACTGGAGTGGGATGCCATTGCCTTCTCCTCAGATTTGCTAGAGTTCTTCAACTATAACAAGCACTTCAGGACTTAGATGTGGCATTATGCGGTCACTAAGCTTGCCAGAAAATCATAGCTTTTACTTTTTTCAAAAACTAGAACAAAATGCTTTCTTCCAAAGAATATTCACTCTCCTCAAGAAGCATTCACAGTATTTCCAGCAGCTGGCCATTCTGGTTTGATTTTCAAATCAACTGGTCGGCTCCACCAGGATATAGGAATCCTATGATAGTTATGTAAGCTTTTAAAAACTAACAGTACTAAATATTTAAATGTCCTGATGCTGAAATGCAAGTAAGGATGCGATTTCTGTTGTATGTAGATGAAGCCTGCCATCCTTACTCTAATCTACTGAGAGGTCAAACGCAGTATATCTATAATCACATAAAAGAGACACTCCAGTCTTCTATTAGATAATGACAAGTACTACCTTTTTGCCTCCTTGATAATCATTTATTTTGCTCTGCTTCTTACAAATAACATTATCAGTGAAAATAAAAGCAACAACATAAAAATACCTTCAGAGGTATCAGAAGGCTGGCCTTCAGTCACTAGAATTAATAAAAAACAGAGTATAGTCGAGCAAAACCCAACCAAACAAAAAAACCCACCAGGGAATACGTTAGGAGAAGACATGACTTAGCTGGGTGTTCCTCTTCAAGGCTGTNAACACAAAAATACCTTCAGAGGTATCAGAAGGCTGGCCTTCAGTCACTAGAATTAATAAAAAACAGAGTATAGTCGAGCAAAACCCAACCAAACAAAAAAACCCACCAGGGAATACGTTAGGAGAAGACATGACTTAGCTGGGTGTTCCTCTTCAAGGCTGTACAAAGAATGTGGCAGGCAGGAATAATGACAAAGGAGAGAGATTGAGAATACAGTTGCTTTTATATAGGTGCTGAGCAACATATTTCAATCCAATGAATAATTAGTTCCACGATCA